>CM046809.1:24670055-24695055 GCA_025617405.1 Perca schrenkii | reverse complement strand
TAGCTGTCTGGATTTACCCTGCAGAGATCTGAGGAGCAGTTAACCATAGTCCTCACAAATCCAACACAAAGAAAGAGGAAGGGGACGGACATCTGGCCATAAAGAGGAACATCTGGCAGAATTTCCGGCGGCATTGGAGCAATCCCGGAAGTGGAACGTCGTGGATATATAGACTACAGAGAAATCAACTGGCCGACTGTTTGAGGAATGTTGCATGTTTCTTTACGTTTACTGTTAAAAATAAGTCTACAGATGTGGATGCAGTTAGCGTTTAAACTCACAGCAGCTGAAGGTTTGGAAGCTGCTCACACACTGAACTGGGCAGAGAGGTGATCCGAGCTCCTGTGATAGTCCTGCAAACACACACACACACACACACACACACACACACACACACACACAGTTGGAAACAGCGGAAAGACGAACCAAGACAGCTTTTGATAGTTTTATTTAGTTTCTGTCGACTTAGTACTATGATAACATTACCGTTTATTTAAAAAAGGATCTTACTCTTTAACAAAAAGGTCTATCTCTGTGTTGTCAGACACTCAGAATAATAATATGAGTCTGTCAGCGGCAAAAACAGAACTTTTAGTGGACGGAAACTGAAGGTGCACATTTGCCCAATAACTTAGATTGTAGCTTGTTTTGCCACTGCCGACTGCAGCAGACTTGCTTAATTCTCGACCACTTTTAAACATTGGTTTTCACATCATTCCTTTGGACACAAAAACATGTGAAAATAGTAGGGCTGTCCTCGACTAAAGAAATCCTTAGTCGACTAACACTTATAGGATTTAGTCGACTAATTGATAAGTTGATTTAATTGACAGAGCTGTGCGCTTTGAGAGGTGGTTAAGACTAGAAAAGCACAATATAAATGTAGTTAATTAACCATCTGTAAAACTGAGTTTCTCCACAATTAATCCTGCAAAAGCACCACTTTAAATCTTGTGTTTACCATAAATGTGCTCAGAAGTTTCTTGGAAATGAGTAATTAAGCATGAATAAGCATAAAAAATGACTAATGGACTAAAGAAATCTTAGTCGACTAAGACCAAAACGACCGATTAGTCGACTAATCGACTAAGAGGTGGCAGCCCTAGAAAATATGGTCCAGGTTGAAAAAGAAAAAATGAATGTGGACTCTGTGTCAAACCTGGAGTAACCTGATTACGTATACAGTATTAAACAATGAAATGCATGTTGTTAGTGTTTCTCTAATGGGGGTTCGTGTACCCCTAGGGGTCCTCTGGGGGACTGCAGGGGGTACGTGAGATATTTAACTAAATGTTTAATAGTTACTAGATGTTTAATAGTTTAATAGTTACCAGGCTGTTGTCCAGAACATTGTTCCTCTTTATGTAGAATTCTTTTTTTCCTACCAAAAATGTGACATTTGTGTCCCCTTCTTTGGACCTAATCTATCCTTCCTTCGTATACTGTCCTACTTTTTACAAGTTTATCACTTTTTTCTTCTTATGGCACTGTTTTTGGTAGTATTTTGACTTACCTCATTCTTTCTTTCTACCATCTTTTTCCAAGTTTTTGTCTTTTTGACAGTTTTTGTCTCTTTTTCTCATCAGCATTTTAATATTTTCCAGGTCCAAGGCTGTTGTTTAGTAAATCTATTGCTGACAACAAGGGGTACTTGGTATAAAAAAACAATTCAAAAGGGGGTACATTATTGAAAAAAATTGAGAACCACTGGTCTAAAAGATTCCTACATTTATAAAATATTTAAGAGGGCAGTTATGCTACAATTTAGCCACATGTCTCTCCATTGGACGTCCTGTAGAGACAGAAGGTTGAGGCGTGCAGTAACACCGGCAGGGATCATTTGAAGAATGTGTGACAGTTTGTTTGGTTGGCGTTTTTAATTTCCACCTACTGGTTCAGCGTGAGGTGACTGTTAAACACACAGCGCTTTCAGGAACGAACAGAGTTCGAGATGGAAAAATACAAGAAAATAAACATTGCGAAGGTGTTTGTTATGACGTGGAAACCTGGGCCACAACAAGGAGAAAGTTACAGTCTGTCAGATAGAAAAATAACTGCAGCATATTAATAACACACACTGATGTCTGCTACAACAGCAAACACACTCAGATATGACGCATTCCTCTGTGTGTTTGTGTGTGTGTGCGTGTGTGTGTGTGTGTGTGTGTGTGTGTGTGTGTGTGTGGGCTTGTTTAACTATATTCGTGGGGTCCAAGAACCAGGAGTCCAGTATACTTGTGGGGTCCTGACAGCTTTGTGGGGCCAAAATGCTGGACCCCACGAGTTTAAAGAGCTGTTTGAGGGTTAAGACTTGGTTTTAGGATTAGGGATAGAATTAGGTTATGGTTAAGGTTAGGGTAAGGGTTAAGGTTAGGCATTTAGTTGTGATGGTTAAAGCCCATGTTGCAAGTTAACCACCACTGTTGATTAATAGGTACATATAGCACTCAATATATGTATATCATTGTTAAAAATGTCTCAAAATAGTGTTAAAGGACAGTTTTTGTCAGGTTTTTGTCGTTTTTGGTATTAGTGTTTTTTTTCCCGCAATTCGGTGATAACGTCACGTTGTGGAGACATGTATCAGCCTGGTACTAGAACTATGGTGACTGACTGGGATGAGGAAGAGGGGTTTTTTACTGTCCGTGAATAGCACCAAGTGAAAGTCAATGTTTTATTTATATCTAGTGACAGTGATCATGTCGTTAGTTCAGATAAGTACCGGTAAACTTACCTAGATCTAGAAAATACAAGGCATCATGCTAGCTATGTGCTAACTTGCCAGTCCCACCTGTGAAATCCCCCGATAGTTGTAAACACATAGATATGATTGATATCATGATTAGCTAGATATCTCACGTTTTGATGGTAGGCTACTAGCTCCAGTAACAACATATTTGCCTGGTGTTTATTTATTACTTGGACGGGGATGCTGTTCAGCTTTTCACAAGTTTAGACAGCTAACTAACGCTACGCCGACGCTTCGCTAACAGCCAGTTAGCTTTGTGTGTAATGTTACAAAAAAAAACACCTATTTCGTAGGAGCGAAGCTTACTATTTCATTCAATAAAAGTATGATACAAAAGGAGCACTAACGCCACATGTCTTGTGTTGACAACGTGGACGCAGCTCCGAATGCAGTTGTAATACGGGTATTTAACTAGCAGTCTAAGCTAACGCTGTTGCGCTAACGTTAGCAAACGTCGGCGTATCGTTAGCTAGCTGTTTAAACTTGTGAAAAGCCGAATAGCATCCCCATCCAAGCTGCCTTTCACTTCCCCCCCAATATTATTATACACACAATAAAGACACATTGACTCGGTCGAGACTAAAAGCCATATTTTGCCAGATCAATGATAGAAACCGTGACCGGGACAGTGAACCGAGACGGGGCTTTCGCCTGTCGTCTCCCCAACGTGACGTCATGCAATCCATTAAGGGGGAGAGACAAACCGCTGTAAAATAGTACCTACTTTTTCGTGTTATATTCTGTTTTGTGATACCTAACAACATCAAATACATGAATAACAGTTTAAATGTTTATTACCAACAAGCAATTACCACAAATTCGTTGGAAAATTAAACTTGCAACATGGACTTTAAGGTTAGGGTAAGGGTTAAGGTTAGGCATTTAGTTGTGATGGTTAAGGTTAGGGTAAGGGGCTAGGGAATGCATTATGTCAATGACGGGTCCCCACAAAGATAGTGCCACAAACCTGTGTGTGTGTGTGTGTGTGTGTGTGTGTGTGTGTGTGTGTGTGTCTTACAGGCTTTCCAGGCTCTTGGTTCCCGTCAGATCTGGAAACTCGGTGAGATCTGCTGCTCCGTTGAGAGAGCTGAGGAACAGGCAGAGAGTTTGTTGAAATCCAGATAAACATTGTCTCTTTCTTTCACTTTGTGTTTGTATTCTTTTGCTACGTTTACACGTGGCCGGCTATTTTCATAAACGGACATTTCAACCTCTCCGTTTTCAGAAAAGTGTTCGCTTTACACGTACCCGTGTATGTATATATATATATATATATATATATATATATATATATATATATATATATATATATATATATGTATATTGTCAATGCAGCCAAGAACACGCCAGACCTGTAGGTGGCGGTGTAACGAGAAGCTCAAGCCCACGTTAGCCAATCAGAATCCAGACAATAGCAACAACAGCAACCAATCACTTCCTCTCTTTCTCTCTCTCAGCTGCCTAAACCTCCATTTGTCTCAGTTTACAGTACAGGCCAAAAGTTTGGACACACCTTCTCATTCAATGCGTTTCCTTTTTATTTTCATGACTATTTACATTGTAGATTCTCACTGAAGGCATCAAAACTATGAATGAACACATATGGAATTATGTACTTAACAAAAAAGTGTGAAATAACTGAAAACATGTCTTATATTTTAGATTCTTCAAAGTAGCCACCCTTTGCTTCTTTTTGATAACTCTGCAAACCCTTGGTGTTCTCTCAATGAGCTTCATGAGGTAGTCACCTGAAATGGTTTTACCTTCACAGGTGTGCTTTGTCAGGGTTCATTAGTGGAATTATTTCCCTTATTAATAAAAAAGCAAAGGGTGGCTACTTTGAAGAATCTAAAATATAAGACATGTTTTCAGTTATTTCACACTTTTTTGTTAAGTACATAATTCCATATGTGTTCATTCATAGTGTTGATGCCTTCAGTGAGAATCTACAATGTAAATAGTCATGAAAATAAAAAGGAAACGCATTGAATGAGAAGGTGTGTCCAAACTTTTGGCCTGTACTGTACGTGCAAACGTGCAAACGAAGATTTCCAAAATCTCCACTCTGGCCGGAGGTTTTAGAAAGACTCGGTTTCAGAGGAGAATTCTCCGTTTGCGTGTAAACGAAGGTCACAAACGAAGGGAAATGTCTCCGTTTGTAAAAATAACGTACGTGTAAACAGGGTCTTAGTGTGTTCAGTGTCTGATTAGTAACTGAGGCGGCAGAAGATATCACTGAATCGCTTAGTTTCTAAGTGTTTTATCTGCTGCGAGTTTCTCACAGTGTGCGCAGCTCTGGTAGGTTCTGAAAGGCAGATCGTCCAACAGACTGGATCGGGTTGTCGTAGAAAAATCTATAACACACACACAAACAAGCAGCTGCATTGTACAAAAACACACATGGCAACATAAAAAATACCAATTGACTGAAGACTTGTAGTTCCTTGTCTGTTGTTGTTCTAGATTTATCAGTCTTTGTGTCCAGTTTTACACACTGTCGGGTTTACTTTGGGGGGAAATATCACATTTTAAAGCTTACATAATTTCTTAAAATGCATTTTAAATTGACTGAAATATAATTTCTCACCCTCAGCTCAACACTAAACATTGAGGTAAGTTTAATTATCAAGGGAGGGTTACTGAGTGACCCGTTAGGGGTGAGGTAGTCTCGTATTGCCAGACGTTCCTCCACTGCGCTGCGAAGGAGGGTCTGGCTAGTCCACACAGCATTCCTGGATGGGATTTGGTTTATTGGCATTTCTTTAAACCAATCACAATCGTCTTAGGCGGGGCTAAGCTCCGGGCGGATAAAAGTCTCTTTTATATGGACCTTAGTGGTCCCCTAATACTGTATCTGAAGTCTCTTTTATATAGACCTTAGTGGTCCCCTAATACTGTATCTGAAGTCTCTTTTATATAGACCTTAGTGGTCCCCCTAATACTGTATCTGAAGTCTCTTTTCATATAGACCTTAGTGGTCCCCTAATACTGTATCTGAAGTCTCTTTTCATATAGACCTTAGTGGTCCCCTAATACTGTATCTGAAGTCTCTTTTATATAGGCCTTAGTGGTCCCCTAATACTGTATCTGAAGTCTCTTTTATATAGACCTTAGTGGTCCCCTAATACTGTATCTGAAGTCTCTTTTATATAGACCTTAGTGGTCCCCTAATACTGTATCTGAAGTCTCTTTTATATAGACCTTAGTGGTCCTCTAGTACTGTATCTGAAGTATCTTTTATATAGACCTTAGTGGTCCCCTAATACTGTATCTGAAGTCTCTTTTATATAGACCTAAGTGGTCCCCTAATACTGTATCTGAAGTCTCTTTTATATAGACCTTAGTGGTCCCCTAATACTGTATCTGAAGTCTCTTTTATATAGACCTTAGTGGTCCCCTAAAACTGTATCTGAAGTCTCTTTTATATAGACTTTAGTGGTCCCCTAATACTGTATCTGAAGTCTCTTTTATATAGACCTTAGTGGTCCTCTAATACTGTATCTGAAGTATCTTTTATATAGACCTTAGTGGTCCCCTAATACTGTATCTGAAGTCTCTTTTATATAGACCTTAGTGGTCCCCTAATACTGTATCTGAAGTCTCTTTTATATAGACCTTAGTGGTCCCCTAATACTGTATCTGGTCTCTTTTATAGAGACCTTAGTGGTCCCCTAATACTGTATTCCTTGTCAAAATATTTTGACATATATGAGATGAGTCAGAGGTACCTACATGGTGATGAGAGAGGGGTTCCCCGTGAAGGCGTGCTCCGGGATGGACTGGATGTTGTTGCTATGGAAACCACTAAACAGGAAAACAGAACAGTAATTAGTTTTCCTCCTTCCTTCGTTCCTGATCCCTTAGTAGTAAACAGTGGCGGAAGAACTACTCATTCATAAGTACAACTTCAAACTACTTTATATACAGTTAGATAGTTTAGTCCAGTGGTTCCCAACCTAGGGGTAGGGCCCCTCAAAGGGTCACCAGATAAATCTGAGCGGTCATGAGATGATTAATGGGAGAGACGAAGAAGACACAAAGTTGTGATGTGCAAATCTATGCTGTATTTTTGGGGCGTTTTTTGTGAGACTTTTACCTCTTTGAGCCTTGAACTATTATTTAAATACAAGTAGCTCTTTGGTGGAAATGGTAACAGCTGTTTTTGAAAATCTTTCAACTATCAGCAATGCAATTTGTAAGCTTATCATATACAGGCCAAAAGTTTGGACACACGTTCTCATTCAATGCGTTTCCTTTTTATTTTCATGACTATTTACATTGTAGATTCTCACTGATGGCATCAAAACTATGAATGAACACATATGGAATTATGTACTTAACAAAAAAGTGTGAAATAACTGAAAACATGTCTTATGTTTTAGATTCTTCAAAGTAGCCACCCTTTGCTTTTGTTGATAACTCTGCAAACCCTTGGTGTTCTCTCAATGAGCTTCATGAGGTAGTCACCTGAAATGGTTTTACCTTCACAGGTGTGCCTTGTCAGGGTTAATTAGTGGAATTTCCCCCCTTATTAATACAAAAGCAAAGTAGAAGAATCCAAAATATAAGACATGTTTTCAGTTATTAGTGGAGTAAAAAGTAGGCCTAACATTTTTTTCCTCCGTAACGCAGAGAGGTTGAAGTATAAAGTAGGATAAAAGGGAAACACTCAGGAAAGGACAGAGGCCTAGCAGTGCTAACCACAGCACTGTGGACATTAAAATAGACCTGAACTTGTTTTTGGGTGTTGTCCGTGTTTTGATCTTAAAGGTCTAATATGTGGGAATTTCTCCCATCTAGCGTTGAGATCAGATATCGCAATCAACTCTCTGGCGCCACGCAGTTCACAGTAGGTATTACAGCTACGGTAGCATTCACGCTTTAAAAAAAGCCGGTCTCTTGCTCTTTTCAATCTCCTTTTTCTTTTTCTTGGCAAAGAAGAAGAAGAAGACTCCTGTTCCTGAAATTTGGATTTTGAATACGTGTGGTCCTCCATGTTTTCCTTCTTCAAATTTGATGGGGCGTGAAGCTACGATACCCGTTAGCAGCATTAGCAGCGTTAGCAGCATTAGCAGCACCTGTGAGTTCATCATGTGACAGAGAAAACACAAAGGTGGATCAGTATTACCTGTATGTCCCTTACAGGCTAACGTATTTCAAGATGGAGCATGAATATGGAGCATCTACCCCAGTTCATGCAAATGTACAATTTCCAGCCAATAGGAATACTTGGAATTGATGGTGGAGGTAAATATTCATATAAAAAGGACAAGTTGGTGAAATGGGCAACACAGATTTTGATAGTGGAAAACTAATTACACACTGGACCTTTAAGCCTCTACTCTCCTTCACTTTTTTAAAGTTAATTGTAACATTTCGGTTGCCTAGAAATGTCTTTTTTTAGCCAACCAAGACTAGCTAGCTACCGCTATGTGTCAGCTGGTAACTTACTTTTTTTTCAAAGTTTTTTTTGTCACCTTTTTCGATGTTTTTGTCTATTTTTTCTGCGCTTTTTATTGTTTTTTTTCCCAACATTTTTGTCACTTTTTTCAACGTTGATACATTTTTTTTTTTTCAAATGCTATAAAGTTGAATTAAACACCCAAATTCGATGAAAATAGTGATATGAACTGATCATTTATTTTACTTGTGAAGCGCGTTGTATGGAACCATCTACGTTATTAATTTTTTTTGACAATTTGGTTGAAAGAAAACCCAAATTTCTGACTTTTTGAAAACGGGTCAAATTTGGCCCGAGGACAACAGGAGGTTTAAGACAAAAAAAACTTGCTATGGTGCTGATGTCGGCTGAAGTGCGGAACCTGAGCTGGTCTCATCTAAATGCATTAATTTTGTCTTTTTCAGTCAAAAATATGCAAATACTCACAGTTCCTTCAGGTGACTGAGGGACCGTATCGCCATCGGAAACTCAACCAGGCTGTTGTAGTTCAAATCTCTGAGAGAAAGAGAGAGAGAGAGAAATATAAAAGACAGGGAAGCAACTTGGGAATAAAAAGTTGTGAATGTTAATGTGACACAGAAGATACAACATCAGCAGTCAGTGAGATCACACACACACACACACACACAGTGAATACCTGATCCTGACTGGGATTAGCACCACTGCATCAGCTATCTTGCATCTAAATTGGGAATGTCAACCTTAAAATGGGATATTAGGTTGAACTTGGAATGTCAGCTCTAGATTTGGAATATCTGGGGGTCATCTTTTATTTTGAGAAGATCTAGGCTGCCTCCGAAATTCCATACTAACATGCTATTTAGTAGCTAAAACAGTATGTGAGATTTTATTTTTGTATGTCTGAAACCTTAGTCTGAAACCAATAGTCTGTGAATTGCATATTATTTCCGGTAGAATATTACAGTATGCAATACTGGACACTAATCCAGCATAAGTATGCCACAATGCAATGCGGTAGCACTTTGATTTTTGCCCATTCTTCCGCACAAACTGTCTTCATATCTAGAAGGTTCCGGGGGCATCTTGTATGAGCTCTGATCTTCAGTTCTTTCCAGAGGTTTTCAATTGGACTGAAGTCCTGGATCCTGGTGGATGGGCAGCAGATTCTTATCAAGAATGTCACGGGTACATTTCTCCATTCATCCTTCCTTCAAATCATATGAAGTCTGCAAGTGCCAGATGCTGAAAAACAGCCCCACACCATGATGCTCCCACCTCCAAACTTCACTGTTGGTATGGTGTTTTTAGGGTGATGTGCAGTGCCATTTCTCCACCAAACATGGTGCATGCTATGACAGCCAAAGAGTTCGATTTTTGTCTCATCTGACCAGATTATACTCCCCCAGTATGTCATTAGCTTGTCCAGATGTTGTGCAGCAAACTTTAAGCGAGCTTCCACATGCCTTTTCTTGAGCAGAGGTGTGTTGTGTGGTGTGCATGCATGGAGGCCCTGGCTGTTGAGTGCATTACTAGTTGTTTTCTTTGAAACAACTGTACCTGCTTCTTCCAGGTTTTTCTGAAGATCTCCGCGAGTGGTCTTTGGTTCTTCGACAACTCTTCTAAGTATTCTATGGACTCCTCTGTCAGAAATCTTGCGAGGAGCACCTTGGTCGTGGCCGGTTAATGGTAAAATTATGTTCTTTCCACTTCCGGATAATGGCCCCAACAGTGCTCACTGGAACTTTCAGAAGTTTAGATATTCGTCCGTAACCAATGCCATCCGTATGTTTTTCTACAATAAGCTTGCGAAGGTCTTAGGAAAGCTCTTTGCTTTATACCCATCAAGAAATGCTTCCTGAGTGACACATTGGTAATGAGAAACCTTTTTATAGGACATCAATTACGACTAATCCAGCCAATGTTAATTTGCACTAAGAGGGGGCAGGATTGCTTCCTAAATACTGACAGATTTCAGCTGGTTTATTGGCTTCCCATGCCTTTTTGCACACCTTTTTCTTCATGTGTTCAATATTTATTCCCATTATCATTCCACTTCATTACACATAACTTTTGTCATGGACATACATGTTTTGATTTGTTTGTATGTCTGGATTACTTGGGTTGTTACTGACATCTGGTGAAAAGTTCTTTCCAATAACCCCATCGGAAATATATTTACTGGGATACTTATTTTCCCCGCTGTATATATACGGCAGTTCGTGAAATGGTCACGTTATTTTTAATCTATTGATACGTGTTCACAGGGACGGTTTTTGGGGGGGGTTTTTTGGTGGTGGCCAGCACGAAATGGTCTATAGGGAGATAAACGGGGAAACAAAACGCCACACGCGGGACGCGATCCCGGCCTCCGGCGTGAAAGTCCTGAATAGTTTGACCCATCCACACCCCCAACCTAGCCTCATGAGATCATCCTGATCTCGCGAGCTCCAGTTTTCCACTCGTAGATCAGTCTGGCATCTTGAGATAGAGAAAATTTGGAGCAATTCGCCAAACGACCAACCAATCAGCGTTGGTTTAGGTGTGACGCAACTAGAAGCGACTGTTCTTCCGTGCTTCCACGGATGAGATGAGCGTAGCTATCGCAGCAAGTTTTATCCGAATTAGAAAGTATTCCTTCATTGAAAGAAGAGCAAAAAAAAACGGCACTGGAGGCTTTTCTCGGAGGAACATATGTTTTTGCTCTTCTACCGACTGGTTTCGGCAAGAGTTTGATCCGATTGGTTGATTTGGCCCCGTCTATCACCAACATAGGTTGGTGATAGACGGCTGTTTTATCCAATCAGCTAACCAGTATTTTCGCCCCTTCCCAAAAGTTCTCCAACGGAAAGTTCCCAGATGGATATGCCGAGAAAATACGAAGCAATCAGTTTACCCCCAACCAACTTTCATACTACTCGCTACCGTAAACGTGCTGTGATCACAACATATGCTTCCCATTTAAATATATTAGTTTACATTTTCGTGCTGGCCACCACGAAAAAAACAACAAAAAAGTCCCTGTGAACACGTATCAATAGATTAAATAACGTGACCATTTCACGAACTGCCATGAGACCAGGCTGATATATATATATATATATATATATATATATATATGTATATTGGGAATCTCAGCTGTATACTGGGAATGATAGCTCATTGTTAGCTCTATAATGGAAAGGCCAGCTCTCCGATGCTGTGGGAATGCCAGCTTCAGACTTGGAAAGCGTTTCATGTAAATGTTTGTGTTTCAAACTCAATGTTTAGCTTAATCTTTTCTCCGTCTTTTAAGTGTATAAAAGTAAACATTTAACTGTGCCTTGCTCTTTTCTTTCATCACCAGTAGAGACTAGAGCATTCTCCGAGTCTACACATGGCTTCAATTAGGTCCTCTCATCCATCTCTGGGATGCAGGTGGCTGCTACACACACACACATACATACACTGTGTGGAATGAAGCTGCCACATTGTGAAAATACCATTAAATTGAAATTGCTTCAGCCTGGTCCTGAGTGTGTGAATACATGTGTGTGTCCAGAGGATGATTTGTAACAACAATAGCTGCTATTCGCTTTCTGCCAAACTATTATTGATGGAATTTGGAGGGCTATGATTGGATGAGAGCTGGATAATAGGTTTTTGATTTAGTCCGTTTAAGGGCTCCAGAGGTTTTGGGGAAATGTTAATTATCGTAATGTCATGCTGTAAATTGTGCGTGCTGATTAGGTTCAATAGGTTATGTAAGACGGTGGAGCAACATCAGGCTTCCTGCAGTAACAGTCCTGGGAATTTCTTCGATAGACAATGTTAGGTGATGAACCAGACTGGGAATGCCAGCTCTAGGCTTGGAAAACCAACTCTTAACTGGGAACGTTTTAACTCTAGACTTCTAATACTAACTCTATACTGGGAATTGTCATATCTAGAGTGGGAATCTCAGATCTAAAGAGGGAATGGTCAGCTCTAGATCAGGTCATGTCTGCTTTATACCTGGAATACCGTCTCTAGACTGATAATACAGCTATATATCGAGAATATCAGCTTCATACTGGGAATAACAGCTAAATGTTAGCTCTAATGGATAGGCCAACTCTACAATGCTGTGGGAATGGTCAGCTCTAGACTGTGAAAACCAACTCTAAAATGAGATTGTTTTAGCTCTAGCCTGCTAATACTAACTCTACACTGGGAATTGTCACATCTAGACTGGAATACCAGATGTATACTGGGAGTAACACTAGCTAGATTCAGACACAAGCTATATAGGGGATTTAATTTGTCTTAGGATGGGAATCCCCACTTGTCTGGAAATTAAAATGCTAGATGTAATAATACCAGATCCATGCTAGAAATTGTCTGCACTGGACTGGGAATACCAATTATATACTGGGACTAGATTGTGAAAACCAACTCTACAATGGGATTGTTTTACCTCTGGACTGCTAATACTAAATCTTTACTGGGAATTGTCACATTGAGACTGGGAATACCAGATTGTGAAAAGGCTTCATTTCTCCCTTTTCACTAGGCCCTGTTCCAAAAATGAATACTGTTTGGTGTCTTCTTAATTCTTAATTTCACAACAATGTTGTAGGTTATCGTTTTAGTTTATTTGTTGGATTATTATTTGACATAGGCCTGTTCAGCAGGTTTTATGGGTTCTGTGCCTGTGATGTGTGTGCGTGTGTGTGTGTGTGTGTGTGTGTGTGTGTGTGTGTGTGTGTGTGTGTGTGTGTGTGTGTGCGTGGGTGGGGGGGGGGTAGCTCAGCTGCTCACCAGCTTAATCAGGGAGAGTGGATGCAGGTTTGCCTCATTAGGGAGGGCCTGGGTAATCCTAAGTGTATAGTAGTAAGTGTAATAGGTAAGATAGTTCTGCAGTAAATGACATTTTTATAACATTTGGGGAGCCAATTGTATTGGGTGCACATGTAAATAGTAATATCAGCAGTAACTGATCTATCCAACTGTAATAATGTTTTGAGAAACTATATTTTTTTGTGTTATAATTGCTTGCTCAGGTTAGCTCACCCTATACTCACCTGTGCAGGTGGTATGTTCCAATTAGTGGAGGCTGAGTTGAAAGGGCTTCAGGAGAAATAGGTGAAAAGAAACCGTTTTATTTGCTGTTATTTTGCCTAAGTTTAATTTAGTATTTTTGTTTTGAGTATATTTTGGTGTCATTTGTGAACTTGAAAAGCCTCCTCTCCAGTCGTCAATCATGACACACATATATTATATACATTAAATTGGTCAACTCTGATCCTGGAATATCAGATCAAACTTGAAAAACCTGATCCAGCTTTCTGATTATTCTCCGCCAGGTGTGCACGTAGTAGCAAATACCCAACGTTCCCAGCGTGTTGAACTATCCCTTTAATGGTGTATAAGGAATGTATTTGTCTTGATTGACAAGCCTTTCCCACTCAGTACTGGTGGTTTTTGGCGGCATATCCTTGCCACGGATAGTTACAAGGTATTTTTACCGTTTAAACCTCCGAGGTTTCTGATGTTTTGAAAGCTGGGTTTTGGGTTTTCTGCTCACCACCACTTTCGTCACTTACTGGAACCAGAAAAGCCTAATTTGGGCAAAAGGGAGACAGGGCTTAGGTGAAGCTGAGGTCGGCAAGAGAAGGGAAAAAAACCACATCTGAACTCGTCTGTGATGTCCTTCATAAACCTGGCTGTGTTTTCCTTTAAGACTGAACCGAGCTTGTTGAATAAATTTCTTTTTTTTTCTGTTTTCATTTCCGTTTTCTTCTTCTCTCTCTGTTTGTGTTTGTAGTTTCAGATGAACATGAGTTTCTGGTGTGGTTTATTATTGCTGATCCTACAGGTACACACACACACAAACTGCCAGTGTGTGCGCATGTATAGTAATTATGATTAGCATACAGCCAAGGCCACACACAGAGCCACACGCATATACAGAAGTATTTCCAAATGAAGGCTGTGTGTGTTTGTGTGTTTAAACCTGCTTCTCTGGTTGACTGAGAAAACAGAAACATTTCTATGTACACACACACATTCTTTATTTATACACACACACACACACACACACACACACACACACACACACACACACAAGTTAATCTGCCTCAACTCCATCTAATATCCAGAAATACTCGCTAAAAAAAATAGATCACATGCTAACCGTTAGTGGCAGAAATAGGGGCAACATTTTGGACATTTGAAATTCCCTTTTCCCAAGGGAAATTTTAGGCATCCTTAGTCAACCATAACACAAAAAAACACACATATATCTCACATACATGAAAATCACTCACAGAAATGTAAAGAGTTTGTGGTGAAGTGATTACAAAGGTCTGGTATGGACTGACCATGTGATGCAATGACCATGATAAGGTGCTATATGGTAGACTGTGTGCAATGGTGGTAGTGCAATAGCTCATTATTAAATATTAACTATGACTTTGAAAAGACAAGAATGTGAACATAATAGAATTGCTTGACAAACAAGAAAAGAAATAATATACTTTAGTGTACATTTACTTATTCTTACTAATCTTTTTTATTAGACAGGTGTAGAAACAGAACTTATATTGTGGTTTTGGAGGCTTTTTGTTGACTATAACTGACTGCACACAGCATCTTAAAAGTCCTGTTCTCAAAGTGGGGTTGCCAGGTTTGAGCTAACTCCCCTGTCAAAACAAGCAAATGTGACAAAAGGTCCGTGCTGTTGAATGCAGGCTTTTAGGAAGCACAGCCAGGTGTTTGGTAGCCAAGGTAAACAGTCCCATATTAAAGGAAAATATGTAATCATTTTTTTTGCATTTTGTCACCTTTTGTCCATACATAAATGAATAACTTGTCTGGATTTTGGGGGCTCATTTGACTGTTGAGACGAATAATAAAATAATAGATTTCCCAAACTTGGAGCATTGCTGTTAAAATTAAATCCTGTTAAGTGTCCTCTACAAACGTATAAATTAAACCTCTCTGTCATCACCCTGACCCTAACTCAACCCTGACTTCTTCAACTCCTCCCCAAAACACACACACACACACACACACACACACACACATAAACAGAGAAACTCACAGCGTCTCCAAATTGTGGAGTCCGTGGAAGCAGTTTGTTCCCATGGAAACGATCCTATTGTTGTTGAGATGCCTATAGAGAAAAGGAGAGAGAGAGAGACTGATGGACTAATGAAGCAGACAAAGAGTGTGTGTGTGTGTGTGTGTGTGTGTGTGTGTGTGTGTGTGTGTGTGTGTGTGTGTGTGTGTGTGTGTGTGTGTGTGTGTTTTTTTAAAAGGGGCCCCGGGGCCTCTCAAGAAGGTTTTATTTCTTTTGGTAATTTCATGCAAATTAGCTTCAAGCCGATTGGACAAAAGAAATGACAGCAGACTTCAATGCTGCCGCACTGAATGCCATCACACACACACAACACACACACACACACACACACACACACACACACACACACACACACATGCATGCACACCAAGCAAACACACACACACACATACACACATTTTTGCATGTTATTAAGAAGCTATTGCAGACAGTCACTGCCCAGTTAAACTTAATGCAGTCACAGCTCCAAGCAACAGTCTGCACACACACAAGCAAAATCAAATATTACCAAAAACCTTATTCTGTAAACCCCAAAAGTTCAGATATTCTAAGTTCAGTTAATTTAGATCTTCTGAATTGATGTGACTTTATAACTGTAAATTTGAGTTAAAACTATCCAAGTCCAGCTTATTAACACATTTTATATAATTAAATTAACTTCAACTGCCCAACCAACCTGCTAACTGCTGCCCATTAGCTAACTAACTAACTAACTAACTAACTGACTTACTAACTGACCAACTAACTAATTCACTAGTCAACTTCTGGGCTCAACAATTTACTGAGTAACCTTTCAGTCTAACTTCATAAACCAAATTGTTATCAAACTGGCTAACCCAGTGATTATCTGACCATATCAACCTAATTTACTGGCTAGCTAACAGACTAACTTGGATATTGTTAACTTACTGGCTTATTGATTACCACTTGGGCTAACAAACTAGCTAGCTTACTAACCAGCCGATTAACCATTACTACATTACCGACTAAAATGCTAATTCCCTTATAAACCAAAAAGCTAACCAACTGACTCACAAAGTCACTTAATACTACTAACCTACTGAAAACCAACTGACTAGCCTTCATGGTTAACTCACTGTAAACCAAGTAGCTAACCTTCTAGCTAACCTGCTATTATCCAACGGACTAGCCTTCATCGCTAACTTAGCTGAAAACGAAATAGCTAACCACCTGCCTAACATACTAGCTAACTTACTTGCTAACAAATAGATTAACCTACTGGCTAACGTTAACTTACTGTCTAAATAGCTAACCTTCTAGCTAACCTGCTATTATCCAACTGACTAGCCTTCATGGCTAATTTAGCTGAAAACGAAATAGCTAACCACCTGCCTAACATACTAGCTAACTTACTTGCTAACAAATAGATTAACCTACTGGCTAACGTTAACTTACTGTCTAAATAGCTAACCTTCTAGCTAACCTGCTATTATCCAACTGACTAGCCTTCATGGCTAACTTAGCTGAAAACAAAATAGCAAACCGCCTGCCTAACATACAAGCTCACTTACTTGCTAACTATCTAACTAACTAACTTACGTGGCTAACATTAACTTACTAGTTAACTGATATCCACTAGGTCATTTATTGGCTAAACAACTGGCTAGTCTACTAGCTTACTTACTAACCAGCTACTAGCTAACTCCTATCCTTTCTTCTTCTTCTTTAGTTATTTCGTTTGTCACCCTCAAAAGAAACTTTGTTAATCGGCATTATTGAAATTAATAACAAACTAAATAAAGTCCAGCAGATATTTTATACAGAAGCGTAGTACTGCCCACGCCTGAAAACGAAAAACATATCAGTATCACGTTACTACGTGACAAGGTTATTGTAATAACAAGATACTATCACGTTATTACAACATACAAACGTATCAAGATATGTACAGGATCATTTTCTTGTTATTACAATATACTATTCATCACGTTGTAACGTGAAAAGTTTGATAAATAGTATATTCAAAAACCAATGTATTCACTGCTAATTTTCAGGCTTTACATTTTTTTTTTTTAAGTGTGTTTATGTCGTACGTACAGCACCACCAGGCGGCCCAGCTTGCTGAAGGCGTGATCTGGCACGTGGCTGATGTGGTTGAGGGCGAGCGTCATGGCCTGCAGGGCGGGCAGCTCGCTTAGCGCCTCCACCGGCACCTCCGTCAGAGAGTTATCATCCAACCACAGGTGACGGAGCAAGCGCAGGCCGGAGAAACAGCCAATGGGAACGCTGGAGATGTGATTGGCGTCCAGGCGGCTACGGAGAGATTAACGT
The DNA here is from genome assembly GCA_025617405.1 of Perca schrenkii. Classification (NCBI taxonomy): domain Eukaryota; kingdom Metazoa; phylum Chordata; class Actinopteri; order Perciformes; family Percidae; genus Perca; species Perca schrenkii. The sequence continues at coordinate 24,677,493 of CM046809.1, read as the reverse complement.
ACAGTGTAAGTTTACATTAACTCACCAGTTTATGTGTCCATTAAAGTGAGATTTTGGCAAAATAAAAAAACATGAATCACTCAAGTTCCTTTATGCAAATATAGGACGAAGAATGTAACCGAACATTAAGGTGTATTTAATTACAAATATGTTTTTGAATATCTTTTCAATATGCCAACTTGTGAAAACATATTTTGAATAGTTCAGCTTTTTTTTTACATTTTCCAATGACCAAATACCTCGATATCGATACCACAACAATATCGTAGTGTTGACTATTGGTGCTTTCACAAAATATTTACACAATGTGATTTTAGATAAATAATCACCAGTAATGTGGATATAATGACTAAGTGGGTAAAGGCAAATAATAGAACAGTTACAACAGTCTGGTAAGTTCAGAAAATGACATCACTTTACTGTAATGCAGCCTTTAAAACCAGGAAAAGACACTTATGTCATATCACGATATCCAAAACCTAAGACAATATCTAGTCTCATATCACGATATTGATATAAATATCGATATATTGCCAGGCTCTACTAACAGCTTCAATGCGAGTATATAAAAATTAAAAAAACACAACCTGTATTTACACTTTTCTTTATTTATTTACAAATTGTCCCATTTAATTTTTTTTATTGCGTGATTAAAGAAAAAGTATACATTATTATTATTATTATTAGTAGTAGTAGTAGTAGTAGTAGTAGTAGTAGTAGTAGTAGTAGTATTTTTTTGTTATTATTAATATTATCATCATCATTGCCCTCCTGAAAAGTTGTGTCGAATAGGTGTCTAACTGCATGTCAATCACTGCTCATGCACACATATTCATTCTCCATTATGGGGGGAGGGGCTTTACCTGAAAGGGGGGAGGGACTGAGAATCTGTTCAAATTTTTTGGCTAAGTCCTGGATCTTCACAATCCTACCTACAGCACCTTTGAGTTTAGAGAAAAGATCGTGGTTTGGATGAACCCTTGTGTTGTCCCCAGGTCGAATTTGACCCGTTTTCAATGTTTTTTATATCAGGGTGTCTTTCAACCAAATTGCCTAAAAAAATAACATGGATGCATGGATGTACGTTGTATTGAACCCATCCCCTGATCTTAACTATTAGTCAAAATAACACATAATTTCTGCTTTTTTTAAACTGAAAAAATAGGTATAATGTCAAATGAGTTATGGTTTATTGAACAGGAATATAAAAAGTGTTGAAATAAGTGACAAAAACGTTTAAAAACAGCATCCAAAGGATTGAAAAAAGCGACATAAACGTCGGAAAAAAGCACCAAAAATTTGACCCAGAAGGACGACAAGTTCATGATTGACGGGAAGACACCACAAGGGTTAAAACACTCCCCGGGAATGACCACGCGCTTCCTGGGTGAAAGTCTTTTATCTTCCCTACATCAGGGCGGTAGTGAAAGTAACATAGCCGAAAACATTAAAGGTCCCATGACATGGTACTCTTTGGATGCTTTTATATAGACCTTAGTGGTCCCCTAATACTGTATCTGAAGTCTCTTTTATATAGACCTTAGTGGTCCCCTAATACTGTATCTGAAGTCTCTTTTATATAGACCTTAGTGGTCCTCCTAATACTGTATCTGAAGTCTCTTTTATATAGACCTTAGTGGTCCCCTAATACTGTATCTGAAGTCTCTTTTATATAGACCTTAGTGGTCCTCTAATACTGTATCTGAAGTCTCTTTTATATAGACCTTAGTGGTCCCCCTAATACTGTATCTGAAGTCTCTTTTATATAGACCTTAGTGGTCCCCTAATACTGTATCTGAAGTCTCTTTTATATAAACCTTAGTGGTCCCCCTAATACTATATCTGAAGTCTCTTTTATATAGACCTTAGTGGTCCCCCTAATACTGTATCTGAAGTCTCTTTTATATAGACCTTAGTGGTCCCCTAATACTGTATCTGAAGTCTCTTTTATATAGGCCTTAGTGGTCCTCTAATACTGTATCTGAAGTCTCTTTTATATAGACCTTAGTGGTCCCCTAATACTGTATCTGAAGTCTCTTTTATATAGACCTTAGTGGTCCTCTAATACTGTATCTGAAGTCTCTTTTATATAGACCTTAGTGGTCCCCTAATACTGTATCTGAAGTCTCTTTTATATAGACCTTAGTGGTCCCCCTAATACTGTATCTGAAGTCTCTTTTATATAGACCTTAGTGGTCCCCTAATACTGTATCTGAAGTCTCTTTTATATAGACCTTAGTGGTCCCCTAATACTGTATCTGAAGTCTCTTTCCCAAAATTCAGCCTTGGTGCAGAATTACAGCCACTAGAGCCAGTCCCACAATGAGCCTTCCTTAGGATGTGCCATTTCTGTGTCTGTAGCTATTGAGGAGGAGAGAGGGGGGTCAAGGTGGGGGGAGGGTGGGGGTGTGGTCTTGACCAACTGCCACTTTGCTCGTTTTAAAGCCATGATGTCTCTCTCTCTTTCTCATGGGTGGGCCAAATTCTCTGGCCGGGCAAAGCAGAGAAAGGGGAGGTAACATTGGCCCATCTGAGCTCATTTTTTGCAGAGCAGGATACCCAGGGCTCGGTTTACACCTATCACCATTTCTAGCCACTGGGGGACCATAGGCAGGCTGGGGGAACTCATATTAAGGGTTAAAAAAAACCTCATAAAGTGAAATTTTAATGCCATGGGACCTTGAATGAATAAAGCATTGTTCTATAATGAGTGATTGACAATGAGTTTTAATTTTGGCTTTCCACTAAAGGCTTGTTTACTATGTGCAAATTGGTCATTTACAACAAAGAAAAACAAGACACTGACAGAAAACTTCTACTTTTTCAATGCATGCAAGAGAATTTCAGCTTTGATGAGGAGCAGCGTTTGCAGAATATAAATTAACCAACTTAACCAACGTCCCTTTGAAGCCGTTTAAGAGGAACATTAGAGATCAAGTGTTTGAACAGCTCGGAGGAATGATCGGCAGGCTGCTCGAGCACCACTCCACCAGCCGAAGGGCTCTCAGGCTAAACCCAGGTATTTTAACGAGCGCACACTTACTGCTAAGAGGGTTTACATAAAGGGGTAGTTTAATCTCCAGCAATGCATCATATTCTATAAGACCTTCGTATGTTTGTAGCGTCGCTGTCTTGCGACCACCACGTATCTCTAAAAGGTTTTACAATTTTTCACGGTGTCAGAAAAACAGCCCCATTTTCAGCTTTGTGACGACGCATTTTCCAGCTGATCCGAAAGGCTTTTTAAAAGACTTTATTTAGGTTGAGAAGTAGGAGAATATTCTCAACACATAAAGGAACACTTAATCCTTCAGTTTATCACAAACATTCAACAGCAACACATCTGGAGATGCATGCTTGGTCTGTTTTAGGGTCATGAAACATAAACATGCAAAGAGGTTTGTCTGTCTGTCTGTCTGTGTCTGTCTGTCTGTCTGTCTGTCTGTCTGTCTGTCTGTCTGTCTGTCTGTGCTGACAATACCTCCTCTGTTCTTGTACAGACACAGAGGAGAGAGAAGGATGGGACTTCACATAATGGTCCATCAGATAAATGAGAGAGAGACCTCCAACAAAAAGAAAGACCCAGACGTCTCCATTCTTATTCCCTTATCTACACACACACACACACACACACACACACACACACACACACACACACACACACACACACACACACACACACACACACACACACACACACACACACACACAGGTACAGTTTCAGTATAATTACTGTGCGTTATCAGACTGAGGGAACACAGTGTCCAGACTACATACATTAATATAGCGGTCCGTGTGTGTGTGTGTGTGTGTGTGTGTATGTGTGTGTGTGTGTGTATATGTGTGTGTGTGTGTGTGTGTGTGTGTGTATATGAGACTAGAGTAAAGATTCCTTTCCACCAAAAGGTAAAACGAGACAAGTGTCTGCGTGTATGTGTATGTGTATGTGTACCGGTATCTGTGTGTGTCTGTGTGTGTGTGTCTGTGTGTGTGTGTGTGTGTGTGTGTGTGTGTGTGTGTGTGTGTGTGTGTGTGTGTGTGTGTGTGTGTGTGTGTGTGTGCGCCTCACAGTGACTGCAGGTTGTGCAGGTTGTTGAAGGCCTCGGCAGGTACAGACATCAGCTGGTTGTTCTGGAGCATCCTGGTTAAAGAGAACAAATAAAACAAAGAAGGAATAGTTTTTGGGAAACACACTTTAGATGAGAAGTATCGATACCACATTCTTGTCTGTACGGTAAATATGAAGCTACAGCTTAGATATGCTCTGAGATTAAAGTCTTAAATGAGAAGAAATTGTATATTTTTTGTAAATTTACAACATAAATCTCACAATATATCAGAGTATAAAAAAGGTAAAAAGGTGATTAGTGACTATAGTAGCAGCAGTTTGACAAGTATTTATGAATAACACATTAGAAAATGGTCAGAAGTGACAGAATACAGTGTTTCCTTTGCGGTTGCCTTCCTAAAAAAATCCTAAAAGGAAACACTGGAATATGAACATGAATGGTGAGCCGGTGATGAGTCAACATGTGCAACAGAAATGTTGCTCAAAACTGGTCATTAAACACTTACACATGAAAGTGTCTCTGTGAATGATTAGCACCAGTAAACATACCACACATTATTACAGTGTGAGTGTGTGTGTGTGTGTGTGTGTGTGTGTGTGTGTGTGTTTGCTCTCTTAAACAATCGTAGTGAGGACATTTCTGCATTGTAAAGTGCTATCGCCTGTCCTGACGACTTCAAAGGACTGTTTGAAGACTTTGGTGTGTGTGTGTGTGTGTGTGTGTGTGTGTGTGTGTGTGTGTGTGTGTGTGTGTGTGTGTGTGTGTGTGTGTGTGTGTGTGTGTGTGTGTGTGTGCGTGTGTGTGGACTTACAGCACTTTCAGGTTGTAAAGGCCGGTGAACGCTCCTCTGGGGATGACTGACAGATCGTTTCCCGCCAAACGCCTGAGACAGAGAGACAGACAGACAGACAGACAGACAGACAGACAGACAGACAGACAGACAGACAGACAGACAGACAGACAGACAGACAGAGAGAGAGAGACAGCCAGACAGACAGACAGACAGAGAGAAAGAGAGGCAGAGGAAAGATCCTGATGAATTACTGCAATTTTAAATTTCAGCATAACAAAAACAACAGTCTGACTGTGGATTTGTTCATCTGTGCACCCAAATAAGCACATGAAACAAATCCACCTTCCACAAACAGCATTACCATTAACTTGTCATGAAATACTGCAGTACAACCTTAGAATACATATATACCACGGAGTCATATACTCTACTTTGAGTCTCAGATGGTTTTCTTGTTGACGTTGAGGTGATCTCAGAGGAACAGAAGCGATAACAAAGGCTCCAGTGGTTCAACAACCTTAAGGTCTCACATTGTAAAAAGTGAGATTTACAGATTACTTTCTTTATTATAAACAGAACCGACCCGACCCATAAGAGAACTAAGCGTCTGCTTAGGGGCCCCGTGGCTACCAGAGGGGCCCCCAAGAGCGCTTGAAATGTCCCACAATAGAGCTCCTAACATTTATTTAAAGATAGCGTAATAGGTCTCACATTATAGTCTTTAAATGCATATTTGTACATTATGAGTGCTTAAACTAATATTTACAATACACAAGTTGGTTTAGTGCCAACATGTTACAATGTGGAGAGTGCCCCCAAACTAAATCCTGCTTAGGGCCCCCCAAAAGTCTAGGGCCGGCCCTGATTATAAAGCAAGTCGAGGTGCCATAAAAATACAGTGAAAGTATCAAAATGAGATCAACAGTCGCAGTTTGGTTATGTTTAGGCACAAAAACGTGATTTTATACCTGTCATTATTTTAAAGGCTGCCTATTTTACATCTGGCTGGGGGACTACCGATGAAAATTAGCACTTTTGAGCTAACTCGGGAACATTTACATTGTTTCAATGTTGATTAATGCTCACTGTCCCCTTTCAAAAATAAAGAAATTGAAATTGAAAAACGACTTAGTTAATGGTCCCTGTGTATTTAGTTGTTAATTATCTAAATGTGTGTTGCCCGTTTCACCAACTTTGTCCTTTGTCATGAATATTTATCTCCACCATCAATTCACAGTATTCCTATTGGCTGGAAATGTAACATTTGCATTTGCATGACTAATAATTAGAAGCTTAATTTCTTCCCACCCCCTTTTTTCAACATGACCAATATTATGTGAGTTGCTTATTTATTGCTTATATGTTTTACTTTGTTTTGAAAATTAAAAAAAAAGAAATGCACCGACACAGAGAAAGAGAAAGAGGTTCAGCCGGTGAACAACTGACCTCGCAGAGACCTGAACATGACTCTACTGCTGTTCTGCTCTGCTGCCAGCTGGGTGTGTGTGTGTGTGTGTGTGTGTGTGTGTGTGTCTGTGTGTCTGTCTGTGTGTGCATGTCGGTCTCTATGTGTCTGTCTGTCTGTGTGTGTGTGTCGGTCTCTATGTGTCTGTCTGTGTGTGTGAGAGTGTGTGTGTGTGTCTGTGTGTGAGAGTGTGTTTGTGTGGGTGTCTCTGTGTGTGTGTGTCTGTCTGTCTGTGTGTGTGTGTGTGTGTGTGTGTGTGTGTGTGTGTGTGTGTGTGTGTGTGTGTGTGTGTGTGTGTGTGTGTGTCTGTCTGTGTGTGTGTGTCTCTATGTGTCTGTCTGTCTGTGTGTGTGTGTGTGTCTGTCTGTGTGTGTGTGTGTATGTCTGTCTGTCTGTGTGTGTGTGTGTGTGTGTGTGTGTGTGTGTGTGTGTGTGTGTGTGTCTGTCTGTGTGTGTGTGTCTCTATGTGTCTGTCTGTCTGTGTGTCTGTCTGTGTGTGTGTGTGTGTGTGTGCGTGTGTGTGTGTGTGTGTGTGTGTGTCTGTCTGTGTGGGTGTCTCTGTGTGTTTGTGTCTGTGTGTCTGTCTGTCTGTGTGTGTGTGTGTGTGTGTGTGTGTGTGTGTGTGTATGTGTGCATGTGTGTGTGTCTCTGTGTGTGTGTGTCTGTGTGTCTGTGTGTGTGTGTCTCTATGTGTCTGTCTGTGTGTGTCTGTGTGTCTGTGTGTGGGTGTCTCTGTGTGTGTGTCTGTCTGTCTGTGTGTGTGTGTGTGTGTGCGTGTGCGTGTGTGTGTGTGTGCGTTGATATGCGTGTGTGTCTACGAGCGTGTGATATTTGTCACCGCGGCGCGAGAAACGTCACTACGGCGATAGGACACCGCAGAGGTGCATGCTGGGTACACGCGGACTGGCTGAACTCTGTTTGGCCTCTGAAGGCAAACAGCCCTGCAGGACCCGGGACAGGCCCGTGTCTTCTACTGGTCTCACAGCAAAGGCTGCTGGGAATACCAGGGTTGGTCAGCAACATAAGAAGGAAGAAAAAGGGATTTGGTGCCCGTAAAATAATCACTTACAGTTTTTTTTTATCAAAATACTTAACACAATTCACAAAAAA
>CM046809.1:24650055-24665055 GCA_025617405.1 Perca schrenkii | reverse complement strand
CACACACACCGTTCAACACACACACACACACACACACACACATATTACACGCTTAAATGCATTAAGTTTGACAAAGGAACCACTCATAAACTCAGGAAACACACACACACACACACACACACACACTCCTTCAAAGAGGCGGTGAAAGTCAACACACACCTGAGTGAGAAACAAGGCGGGAGTGGAAGTTACTGGAAAGAGACGGAGAGCAAGAAAAGAAAAGAAAAGAAAAGAAAAGAAAAGAAAAGAAAAGAAAAGAAAAGAACGAGTGAAACCAGAGTTTGTGCCGCAGAGCCGGAACAAGTCCGGACCGAACCATTCAGATCAGGCAAGACCATTCAGATCGGACCGGACCATTCAGATCAGATCTGACCAATCAGATCGGACCGGACCATTCAGATCGGACCGGACCATTCAGATCAGATCTGACCAATCAGATCGGACCGGACCATTCAGATCGGACCGGACCATTCAGATCGGACCATTCAGATCGGACCGGACCATTCAGATCAGATCTGACCAATCAGATCGGATCGGACCATTCAGATCGGACCGGACCATTCAGATCGGATCGGACCAATCAGATCGGACCGGACCATTCAGATCAGATTTGACCAATCAGATCGGACCGGACCATTCAGATCAGATCTGACCAATCAGATCGGGCCAGATTCTCTGCCAGTCATCATATTGCACGCACAGACGCACAACAATGGCAAATTATTTGCAGTAACTCAATAAAAAAATTTGTTGGACCAATTAAGTAAAAACCTCTGGAGGACTGCAGGGGGTACGTGTCCCCCTAGGGGTACTCTGGAGGACTGCAGGAGGTACGTGTCCCCCTATGGGTACTCTGGAGGACTGCAGGAGGTACGTGTCCCCCTATGGGTACTCTGGAGGACTGCAGGGGGTACGTGTCCCCCTATGGGTACTCTGGAGGACTGCAGGGGGTACGTGTCCCCCTAGGGGTACTCTGGAGGACTGCAGGAGGTACGTGTCCCCCTATGGGTACTCTGGAGGACTGCAGGAGGTACGTGTCCCCCTATGGGTACTCTGGAGGACTGCAGGGGGTACGTGTCCCCCTATGGGTACTCTGGAGGACTGCAGGAGGTACGTGTCCCCCTATGGGTACTCTGGAGGACTGCAGGAGGTACGTGTCCCCCTATGGGTACTCTGGAGGACTGCAGGGGGGTACGTGTCCCCCTATGGGTACTCTGGAGGACTGCAGGGGGTACGTGTCCCCCTAGGGGTACTCTGGAGGACTGCAGGAGGTACGTGTCCCCCTATGGGTACTCTGGAGGACTGCAGGAGGTACGTGTCCCCCTATGGGTACTCTGGAGGACTGCAGGGGGTATGTGTCCCCCTAGGGGTACTTTGGAGGACTGCAGGAGGTACGTGTCCCCCTAGCGGTACTCTGGAGGACTGCAGGTACACTGTAAAATATTACAGACCCATTTAATAATGTCCACTTATTTCTTTTTTTTTAACTGAACAAGCTTATACAAGTTGTCGATTTTGAACTCAACTTTATGAGTTTTTGAAAGTTAAACTTGCATTTATTCGTTGGGTTGACTATTTAAAAAAATGTATGTGTTGATTGAACTTAGGTATGTAAGTTAAGTTATCAACCAATTGCAGTCAGGACTGCAACTGGTTCATTGGCTGGCCAATTCCCATGATGCAAGGCGGTAAATACAGTTTGCTGAAAAGTTTGCAGTTTGTTCGAAATACAAATGTAACTTTATGAATTCTGTTTATTAAACGTGTGTTTAGAATGTAGTGTTTTGTTGCCTGGTAATTGTCATTGTTGTGCTGGTTTACATTTGTAACCATGAGTTAAGTGACTGTTACGTTTGATAAGAAGAGGTGGAGTTATATGGTGTGAAACATTGAGCGGTAATAGGCTTCCTTCAGGCATTAATCTGCAACGTGTCACTTCACTAGTGGCCATTTTATGTCAAGTGACACAACATCAGCAGAGAGGCTGCTATTTTGCACGGGGCCCTGGGGTGACCCCACCCAAGCACCCACGCTATCTCCGCTGTAAATGTGGTTATGTTGTTTTAACTTGAAAGTGTGAGTTGAAATGAAGCAGAAAGGTATGGCTGTTATACTAGGCAAGGAAGGTTTCTGGCATTATTAAAGAAAATAAATGATTTGTTTTAACTTAAAGTATGAAGTTAAAGCAAGTAATACAAAGGTAAATCAACTAAAAGAACAACTTTAACAAAACTAGAACACTGTAGTTACATCAACCTCATTAACTTTAATTTCTAAGTTGATTTCTGCAGTACTCTGGAGGACTGCAGGGGGTACGTGTACGTTTTCAAAAAAGCTCTATCCAAAATGTGGGTTTCGTTCAGAAAATTGTCCAAAAATAATAACGTGGATGGTTCCGTACAACGTTATTTAGTGTAAAATAAATGATCAGTTCAATTCTTTAAGTTAATTTGGGTATTTTATTAGATTTTATAGCATTTGAAAAAAGAAAATTGATAGAAGGTTGAAAAAAGTGACAAAAATGCTTCAAAAAACTTGATTTAAACAACAAAAAAAACGTAAAAAAGAAATAAAATCGACAGAGACATCAGAAAAAGTGACAAACTTGGAAAAATACTGACAAAAAAGTCTGAAAAAGCTTCAAAAACTAAAGGTAAGGTAAAAATAAAATAAAATCGACAAAGACATAAAAAAAAAGTGACAAAAAATGTTAAAGAAAATGTCGCCATAGTCAGTTGAAAAATGCCATTTTGGAGGACATGTCACCCTAGGCGTCCTCTGGAGGACTCCAGGGGGTACGTGTCCCCTTAGGGGTCCTCTGGAGGACTCCAGGGGGTACGGGACATTTTTTGTTAAATGTTTTTAAGTTCCAAGGCTTTAGTAACTTCTACTGGCTTTTTTCACAGGTTTTGTCACTGTTTTTGAAGTTTGTCGTGTGTTTTGACCTCTTCTTGCCTTTCTTCCTGACTTTTTCCTACTGTCCTTTTTTCTTCCAAGTGTTTTTCTGCTTTTTCAAAGTTTTGGTCACTTTTTGGATTTTTTTTGTCACTTTTTGAATTTCTTTTGTTGTCACTTGTTGGATTTTTTTTGTCACTTTTTTTTATTTTCTTTGTGACCTTTTGGATATTTTTTGTTTGTCACTTGTTGGATTTATTTTGTCACTTGTTGGATTTTTTTTTGTCACTTGTTGGATTTTTTTTGTCACTTTTTGGATTTTTTTTTTGTCACTTTTTGGAGATTTTGTTTTTGTCACTTTTTGGAGATTTTTTTTTGTCACTTGTTGGATTTATTTTGTCACTTGTTGGATTTATTTTTGTCCCTTTTGTCGCCCTAGTGTTGCCTTCCTTCTTTCTACTGTGGTTTTTTCTAAGTTTTTAGGACTATTTTCGACCTATTCCTGCCTTCCTTCCTTCCTTCTTTTTCTACCGTCTTTTTCCAAGTTTTTGTCTCCTTTTTCCATCAGCATCTAAATGTGTTCCAGGTCCAAAGCTGCTGTTTAGTAAATCTATCTCTGACATCGCTGTATTCTTCCTCTTCATGGAGACTTTATCCGTGCTGGTTAGGGGGTACATGCCTTAAAAAATCAGTTTGAAGGGGGAATATTATTTAAAAAAAGCTGGAGAACCAGAACCAGTGGTCTAGACCGTACGGTAGGCACAGTTTAAGGTGTAACGTGTGGTCAAAAAATCTAAAATAATCTGCAACTTTAATTACTTTGCTTTTGATAATCGATCAATCAATGTAAGTCATTCTTTTATTTAAAAGAAAAAGTCTTTCCACCACTGGTCTCACGTTTTTCTGCTTTTTTCAAAGTTTTGGTCACTTTTTGGATTTTTTTTTTGTCACTTTTTGGATTTCATTTTGTCACTTTTTGGATTTCTTTTGGTCAGTTTTTCGATTTTTTTTCTCACTTTTTCGATTTTATTTTTTTTTGTCAGTTTTTCGATTTTTTTTGTTACTTTTAGGATTTTTTTTGTCAGTTTTTCAATTTTTTTTTGTTGTCACTTTTGTCGCCCTAGTGTTGCCTTCCTTCTTTCTACTGATAATCGATCAATCAATGTATAAGTCATTCTTTTATTTAAAAGAAAAAGTTTTTTCACCACTGGTCTCACGTCAGTTTCAGTGCAAAATGGGGGATTCAGGTACAAGGTAAACCAGGATGACATCAGAGTTTCTGATTGGCTGACAGCGACAGCGACATGACATCCTTCCTTTTCTTTCCTTATCGGACCCACACGTCTACTTTCTGCTCCTTTGTGTGGCCAGATAACTATCGGCAGGTAGCGTCTCCCCACTCGGGAGGGTCAGGCCTGAAAGGAAGTGGAGACAGACTGTCTCTGTCCAAAACACACACACACACACACACACACACACACACACACACACACACACACACACACAAACACACACAGACACTGAGGGTGTGTCTGCAGGTTGAATACACCGGTTGTTAAGAAACTTTCTCAACACTCCATAAAGCCTGTTAATGTGTGTGTGTGTGTGTGTGTGTGTGTGTGTGTGTGTGTGTGTGTGTGTGTGTGTGTGTGTGTGTGTGTGTGTGTGTGTGTGTGTGTGTGTGTGTGTGTGTGTGTGTGTGTGTGAGTGTGTGTGAGTGTGTGTGTGTGTGGCTTTACAACAGTTAGTCACACACACACAGAAGAAGGTTTGTTTGTGCAAAACGTTCCTTTACTCTGAGCAGACTAACAGTGTTTTCGGCTGATTGGCTTTTACTGCTTCAACACACACACACACACACACACACACACACACACACTGGCGCATGTCTAAACATTAACAGTAACGATTCGAAAAAATTTATTCACACAAAGCACTGTGTGCTAAACGGCTTTTATTAGCGACAACACTGTTGCTTTTAAAAATACATGACGCGTGGCCGGGTTGGCTCAGCGGGTGGAGCAGGCGCCCATGTACTGAGAGGTTTATGCCTCCACGCAGAAGGTCCAGGGTTCGAGTCCGACCTGTGACGATTTCCTGCATGTCTTCCCCCCTCTCTCTCTCTCTCTCTCTCACCTATAGCTGTCCTGTCAAATAAAGGCGGAAAAACCCCCAAAACAATCTTTAAAACACACAACATGTAATTTTCTGCCTCTATAATGTACGCAGGCTACACAACTCAACAACAAACAGAACATATAGTTACATATGATATCGATAAATACAGTAAACTACTGTTTGCTGACTTAAAGCAGAAAGAGAAAGATGTCTGATGACGACAACAACAACAACAGTGTGACAACAATCTTTAAAACACACAACATGTAATTTTCTGCCTCTATAATATACAGTACAGGCCAAAAGTTTGGACACACCTTCTCATTCAATGTGTTTCTTTATTTTCATGACTATTTACATTGTAGATTCTTACTGAAGGCATCAAAACTATGAATGAACACATATGGAATTATGTACTTAACAAAAAAGTGTGAAATAACTGAAAACATGTCTTATATTTTAGATTCCTCAAAGTAGCCACCCTTTGCTTTTTTTGATAACTCTGCAAACCCTTGGTGTTCTCTCAATGAGCTTCATGAGGTAGTCACCTGAAATGGTTTTACCTTCACAGGTGTGCTTTGTCAGGGTTAATTAGTGGAATTATTTCCCTTATTAATAAAAAAAGCAAAGGGTGGCTACTTTGATGAATCTAAAATATAAGACATGTTTTCAGTTATTTCACACTTTTTTGTTAAGTACATAATTCCATATGTGTTCATTCATAGTTTTGATGCCTTCAGTGAGAATCTACAATGTAAATAGTCATGAAAATAAAAAGGAAACGCATTGAATGAGAAGGTGTGTCCAAACTTTTGGCCTGTACTGTACGTAGGCTACACAACTCAACAACAAACAGAACATATAGTTACATATTATATTGTTAAATACAGTAAACTACTGTTTGCTGAGAGAGAAGGATGTCTGACGACAACGACAACAACAACAGTGTGATGTCGAGATTTGAGACACGACTGACACACAGGACCCTGTTGTGTGTTGACAATAAGGAGATACCCTCCACTGATTACCCTGCTGACTGAAAGCTGTGATGTCATACCTATCTATGACATCATAGGTCCACTTGATGCTGAGATTATTCAGACCTTTCTGACACTGGTGCTTTTATTTTGAAAGCCCTGGCTTCATCAGGCACCTGTCTTGTGTTTTTACTATCTGTATTTCTTATTTTTGGGGGAACTTTTTTTGGAGAATGAAAGAGAAATTTGGATGTTTTACAACTTGTGGCTGTGTGCCTTGCTACAGTGCCGTAACAGTCATTCCCCGGCTGCAGTGACAGAGGTGCAGAGACTCTGAGAGCGCAGATACGGTACGTAAGACCCGGAAAAAGATGGCCAATCAGAGCAGACTAACGGAGCGTTTCAGACATTAGGTGAACACAAGGTATATTCAGACAGACAGAGGGAGAAAAAGAAAGTGTTTTTTGAACAATAAAGCATTTCAACATGTTCTAGTAGAAACACAAAATACAAGTATGAACCTACAAGTGAGACTGATATGGGACCTTTAAAAGTGGAACCAACACCTCTGTGTCAGTCCCAAGTTCCCAAAGACGATGGAACAAAAAAGTCCAAAATTGTTTATGTCATCCCTGTTTCAAATATTGCAGGAAAAATTTCAAAATAAAGTATTTCTGACTCGGCTGCATGGACCAATTCGGCTGTTGCATTATAACTAATAATGTATTTTATGCAGCAGGTCATTATTCGGACCCACAGACCTTAATTTTGAATTCTAGCAGAGACTACATACGTTATGTCAAGCTGAAGTTTGTTTTAATGTGTCTAAAAAGGTGCTAAGAACATTTGGATTATTCCACTCCACTGTGCAGTGCTGCTGGATCTATATCTAAACATTATTTAACCCTCCTGTTTGTCCTCGGGCCAAATTTTACACCATTTTCAAAAAAGCTCTATATTAAAAATGTCGGTTTCGTTCCGAAAATTGTCCAAAAATAATAACGTGGATGGTTCCGTACAACGTTATTTAGTGTAAAATAAATGATCAGTTCAATACTTTAAGTTCATTTGGGTATTTTATTAGATTTTATAGCATTTGAAAAAAGAAAATTGATAGAAGGTTGAAAAAAGTGACAAAAATGCTTCAAAAAGTGACAAAAAAGTCAGAAAAAGCTTCAAAAACTTGATTTAAACAAAACAAAACATAAAGAAATAAATAAAATCGACAGAGACATCAGAAAAAGTGACAAACTTGGGAAAAATACTGACAAAAAAGTCTGAAAAAGCTTCAAAAACTAAAGGTAAGGTAAAAATAAAATAAAATCGACAAAGACATAAAAAAAAGTGACAAAAAACGTTAAAAAGAATGTCGCCATAGTCAGTCTTTCGCGATTTTTCTTCTGAAGCTGCAGATGAAGTTTTCTAAAAGTGAAAATAGTCTCAAAATGCAAAAAAAAAAAATCTTTAATATGACAAACATTTACCTTTATTTTATTTTGAGCCGCTCCACCTTTTTATTATTGGACCTTTTTTTTCAGTTTAAGTCACAGATCCAAGGGTTATTAAGTGTAATTGTTATTATTAAGTTTAGATCCTCAAACAGATTTTAGTTTTTTACGGAGGAGAAGAAGAGCCGAGGATAAAAGAGAAGACGAATACATTAACCATGTTTGTGTGCTTTATCCCTCTGAGTAATGAATCTTTCTGTGTGTGTGTGTGTGTGTGTGTGTGTGTGTTTAACTATATTCGTGGGGTCCAAAAACCAGGATTCCAGTATACTTGTGGGGTCCCAACAGCTTTGTTGGCCCAAAATGCTGGACCCCACAAGGTTAAAGGGCTGTTTGAGGGTTAAGACTTGGTTTTAGGATTAGGGTTAGAATTAGGTTATGGTTAGGTTTGGGGTGAGGGTAAGGGTTAAGGTGAGGGTAAGGGTTAAGGTGAGGGTAAGGGTTAAGGTTAGGCATTTAGTTGTGATGGTTAAGGTGAGGGTAAGGGTTAAGGTTAGGCATTTAGTTGTGATGGTTAAGGTTAGGGTAAGGGTTAAGGTGAGGGTAAGGGTTAAGGTTAGGCATTTAGTTGTGATGGTTAAGGTGAGGGTAAGGGTTAAGGTTAGGCATTTAGTGGTGATGGTTAAGGTTAGGGTAAGGGTTAAGGTGAGGGTAAGGGTTAAGGTTAGGCATTTAGTTGTGATGGTTAAGGTGAGGGTAAGGGTTAAGGTTAGACATTTAGTCGTGATGGTTAAGGTTAGGGTAAGGGGTTAGGGAATACATTATGTCAATGACGGGTCCCCACAAAGATAGTGCCACAAACCTGTGTGTGTGCGCGTGTGTGTGCTGTGTCTGTGTGTGTGTCTGTGTGTGTGTGTGTGTGTGTGTGTGTGTGTGTGTGTGTGATGGATATCAGACATTTATTCAAATGTCAGCGGCCACAGAAAGACAAACTGCATGAAAGAAAGCAAAGAGAGTTGTGTAGTTCTGCGGCGTAGGGTGACAGCGAGGCCTCTCTCTTTCGGTCTCTCTTTCAGTCTTTTTTCGGGGGGGGGGGGGTGGTTCAGCGGGGGGCCCCCCGGGGCGAGTCACCAGCAGGGTGGGGGTTTAATTCCCTGATCTGTGCTGTCAGGCTTTGGCTGCCTCGTCCCAAAGAAGAGAAAGACACCAACGGGATGAACAACAGCGCTGAACACATCTGTTTTAAGCTGCAAACAAACAGCCTGAAACTATCTCTAAAGAGCAGAGAGAGAGATTTAATCGTGTTGATTTGACTTTTTATCGAAAGATTTTAAACTGAAAGGGTGCCCTGAGTGGTTTTCTTGTTCCTGTTTACGGCCGCGGTGTCTCTCCTTGAGTTCCGACTAACATGTTGAATGTATTTCCTTCATTATTAAACATTATGCAAAGCTGATTTTTCCTAGAGGTTTTCAAACCGCAGGACTGTCAACTACAGTAGTATGTATTGGTGACTGGTTCTTGAAGGAGAAATCCGGAGCAAAATGAGCCTACGGGGTTAATACCACGTGTACCGAGTCGACTGTTATCTGGGATCTGTTTTCATGCTAATCGAATGTGACCAGTTTTAGCGCAAACCGCTAATTAGCTTATAACGCTAGTAGTTGGGGCAGAGGGTAAAGTAACAAGAAATCTCTATTTCTACACCACTAACAAGGCTCAAAATAGCACCACACTTCCACGGTTGCATAATGAGGGTCCCTACATGTAAACCCAAGCATTGAGAACTTTGTAAGCGTACAGACAGTTTATTACTAGCGTTATAAGCTAGTTAGCGGTTTGCTATGAAACTGATCACATTCGATTAGCATGAAAACATATCCCAGAGAACGGTTGACTCGGTACACGTGTGTTATTAACCCCTAGGTTCATTTTGCGCCGTAATTGTCCTTTAATGAATTTGCTCTCTTTTGCAAGTGAATTACTAACTCAAGGAAAGCAGCATAAAATTCTGCAGCGCTACAAAATCACACATGACCTAACAGGAAGTCCATTTACCTGTCTGGGATGTTTCCGTCCACTAAAAGTTCTGTTTTTGCCGCTGACAGACTCAGATTATTATTCTAAGTGTCTGACAACATTATGGAAAGGATCCCTACAGAGATAGACCTTTCTGTTAAAGAGTAAGATCCTTTTTATTTAACATTAAACAGTTCTGAAAGTTCTTCAAAGTTTGCAAAAACAAAATAAAACTACGAAAAGCCGTCTTGGTTCATCTTTCCACTGTTCCAACAATCACCACTCTGGTTTGGTTGAAATAAACCCTTAATTCACCCATTTACATGTAGAGATATGCTGGCTCTATACACGCTAAAAGTCCTGATTATTTACATGGAGTCTGGTGGAGATATGCTGGCTCTATACACGCTAAAAGTCCTGATTATTTACATGGAGTCTGGTGGAGATATGCTGGCTCTATACACGCTAAAAGTCCTGATTATTTACATGGAGTCTGGTGGAGATATGCTGGCTCTATACACGCTAAAAGTCCTGATTATTTACATGGAGTCTGGTGGAGTTTGGTGATGGTGATTTCAGGGCTGTTTCATGTTAAACTAAAAGGATCTTACTCTTTAACTAAAAGGTCTATCTCGGTAGGGATCCTTTTTATATTGTTTCTTTCTCAAATAAATTCATAATTTACAAGAAAAAAGACAAAAAAGTGACACTTTTTTTTAAATGTCTTTTTTGTTGTTGAAATCTTTTTTCCTTTGAACTGAGGCCCAAAAACTACATTGTACCTTTCAAGTATATATAGAATTGAGTATTTCATACTCAGAATACAGTTTTTAACAAAATATTTGACTTTTCTTTCTTGAAATCTCGGATGTAAACAAAAGCGAAACGACTAAAAGTGTTTGAGGCGACAGATCAGCGATGCAATGGTGAGGTCAGCTGAGCTCAGGACGTCCAATATGGCTGCCAAAAGGGGCGGGACTAAAAAAATCCTTCATATGTACATCAGTTCATTCATCGCACTGAGGCTAAATGCATTCCTGTGCTCCTGCCGTCAATCACGGGCAGAAAAGAGACTTTACAGACCCATTCAGGCTAGGGACCACTCTGCTTAGGCATGCAGCTAGTACACACACACACACACACACACACACACACACACACAGCACACACACACACACACACACACACACACACACACACACACAGCACACAGGCATTGACAGATGGCAGTATTCAGAGTGAAGGTGGTCAAACAGACAGACAGACAGGTTATTGTATCTGACTCCCACTGATGTCCGTCTGTCTGTCTGAGATCAGTTACTGAAAGTTGCTAAAACTTCTCTCGACGCATCAGAAAGTACAAATATTCTAAAACATTACACAGAAAATGACAAATGGCCTGAGCTGATTGTAGTATTCAGATCTTTAACTCAAGTAAAAGAAGTAATACCACAACGTGTAAAATACTAGCCTGGTTGACACCAGACCCTTCTCAGTTACAACTGAAAGACTACTAGCCAGTCAGAAGCAGAGTATGAGGGCCCTGACAGTAGCTAGGTAAGGACTACTAGCCAGTCAGAAGCAGAGTATGAGGGCCCTGACAGTACCTAGGTAAGGACTACTAGCCAGTCAGAAGCAGAGTATGAGGGCCCTGACAGTACCTAGGTAAGGACTACTAGCCAGTCAGAAGCAGAGTATGAGGGCGTGCCCTGACAGTACCTAGGTAAGGACTACTAGCCAGTCAGAAGCAGAGTATGAGGGCGTGCTCTGACAGTACCTAGGTAAGGACTACTAGCCAGTCAGAAGCAGAGTATGAGGGCGTGCCCTGACAGTACGGACTACTAGCCAGTCAGAAGCAGAGTATGAGGGCGTGCCATGCTAGCAGCTAGGCGAGCATTATAACGTGTGTTACAAAGTGACCACGTTTGTCTCTGAAGTAAAGGCTGGACTACAATAGAGCTGTTTGGAGCAGTTGGTGAACGGTGTTTTCTGTTGGAGATGGTAAGTCCCTTTGGGGGGGGAACTTTGGGCTTTTTCACTTTGTAAACCTATAACGTGCACAAAAAAGATATACAACACAATAAAGGAAAGGGAAAAAGTATGAGCACTTTAAAAAAATAGTGCATTTAGCTGCCGTAAATGAAGCATGCAGCCCGTGACCACCTGAATGCATCATAAAAAGGTGACTAAGTTGAAATGGATTGTGGGATACTGGTGACCGTCGACTCAGCCAAACACACACAGAAACACACACACACACACACACACACACACACACACACACTCACAGAACTCCTTGATGTTTTGTTGGATTCGATTCCTGATTGGAGCTTTAATAAAGACACAAAGAAGAACCTTTGATCGACTTTCGCCGTGTGTGTCTGTGTGTGTATCCATCTTCCTGTCTTAGACAAACTGTAAGGAAAGTGCTTTCACTGACAGACACACACACACACACACACACACACACACACACACACACACACACACACACACACACACACCGCTATTCTGAATAGAAGAAGGTTTTTCTTTAATGAGAGTGAAATTTAAATCCTGGACATTGTGTTGCTTCAGGACCACAGCCAAGACAGGCAGGTTTTCACACACACACACACACACACACACACACACACACACACACACACACACAGTACAGTGATGTCATGGTTTTGCCAGAGCTGTCTGGTCACCTGCTGTGATGTGAAATGGACTTGAATTAGTTTTAGTGTTGCGCTTCAACAGCAGTTTACACTCAAGTGGAAACACTGAAACTTCAGTGGCACTGTTGTTGGACTGGAACCCGGGCCGCCAGAACCCAGCGACCCGGCAAGGACCGAGCCGACACTGGGCGCACGCTCTACCAGGTGAGCCAGAGGCCAGCCCAGTTTTTTGCATTTTCTTTTTCTAAAATTGTTTTGCAAGTACAAATCACAAACATTACACCACTTTTCCGAAACGTACAGTACAACTGAGTAGGCCTGCATGATAAATCGATCTCGATTCACCCCTCTTCACGATTTAATTTTTTAATGACTTTGATTTTTATTTTCCTTCAATTGATTTATTGTAAGCATTTGAGATTGACATGTTTTAATTATGTAAAGACATGTTCAAGGAGTTCAGATAGAGCATGTATCAGGGCCATATTTAGTTCAGATAGAGCCTGTATCAGGGCCATATTTAGTCCAGATAGAGCCTGTATCAGGGCCATATTTAGTTCAGATAGAGCCTGTATCAGGGCCATATTTAGTTCAGATAGAGCCTGTATCAGGGCCATATTTAGTCCAGATAGAGCCTGTATCAGGGCCATATTTAGTCCAGATAGAGCCTGTATCAGGGCCATATTTAGTCCAGATAGAGCCTGTATCAGGGCCATATTTAGTCCAGATAGAGCCTGTATCAGGGCCATATTTAGTCCAGATAGAGCCTGTATCAGGGCCATATTTAGTTCAGATAGAGCCTGTATCAGGGCCATATTTAGTTCAGATAGAGCCTGTATCAGGGCCATATTTAGTCCAGATAGAGCCTGTATCAGGGCCATATTTAGTTCAGATAGAGCCTGTATCAGGGCCATATTTAGTTCAGATAGAGCCTGTATCAGGGCCATATTTAGTTCAGATAGAGCCTGTATCAGGGCCATATTTAGTTCAGATAGAGCCTGTATCAGGGCCATATTTAGTCCAGATAGAGCCTGTATCAGGGCCATATTTAGTCCAGATAGAGCCTGTATCAGGGCCATATTTAGTCCAGATAGAGCCTGTATCAGGGCCATATTTAGTCCAGATAGAGCCTGTATCAGGGCCATATTTAGTCCAGATAGAGCCTGTATCAGGGCCATATTTAGTCCAGATAGAGCCTGTATCAGGGCCATATTTAGTCCAGATAGAGCCTGTATCAGGGCCATATTTAGTTCAGATAGAGCCTGTATCAGGGCCATATTTAGTCCAGATAGAGCCTGTATCAGGGCCATATTTAGTCCAGATAGAGCCTGTATCAGGGCCATATTTAGTCCAGATAGAGCCTGTATCAGGGCCATATTTAGTCCAGATAGAGCCTGTATCAGGGCCATATTTAGTCCAGATAGAGCCTGTATCAGGGCCATATTTAGTCCAGATAGAGCCTGTATCAGGGCCATATTTAGTCCAGATAGAGCCTCTATCAGGGCCATATTTAGTCCAGATAGAGCCTGTATCAGGGCCATATTTAGTCCAGATAGAGCCTGTATCAGGGCCATATTTAGTCCAGATAGAGCCTGTATCAGGGCCATATTTAGTTCAGATAGAGCCTGTATCAGGGCCATATTTAGTTCAGATAGAGCCTGTATCAGGGCCATATTTAGTTCAGATAGAGCCTGTATCAGGGCCATATTTAGTCCAGATAGAGCCTGTATCAGGGCCATATTTAGTTCAGTGTGTTATATGTCACTATTTTTGGTAGCCTGCTGTATTTAAATGGCCAGTATGTACTTTATTTTCTGTATTCATTGAAGCTTCTATGTTTACAGGCTTGTGGTGATGCGTAATGTGCTATAGGTGCCAAAAATAATCTGTTTGGTACTGCCAATTTGTTTTGTTTTGTCATGGTTCATGTGTGCAATAAACATTACACTTGGTGAGAAAAAAATGGGTTTTACATAAAACATTAAAACACAGTTAGAAATTAATACAAAATTAAAAACGATAGATTACAATTCACAGTGCAGTGAATTAAAAGAAGGCAACGTCAAAAAGATAGGTCTTCAGCCTTGATTTAAAAGAGCTGAGAGTTGGTGCCGACCTACAAATTTACTGGAAGTTTGTCCCAGATGTGTGGTTTATAGAAACTGAACGCTGCTTCCCCCCTTTTAGGCTCTGATTCTGGGGACGGCTAGCAGACCTGTCCCTGATGATCTGAGGTCTGGCTGGGTCATAGTTCACAAGCTGATCTGAAATGCATTTTGGCCCTAAACCTTCAGAGTTGAAAGCACTTAATTGGAAGTCGCTTTGGATAAAAGCGTAGTGTAATGTAATGTCATGTAATGTAATGTCATGCAATGTAATGTCAAGTAATGTCATGCAATGTCATGCAGTGTAATGTCATTTAATGTCATGTCATGTTATGTAATGTCATGAAATGTAATGTAATGTAATGTAATGTAATGACATGTAATGTAATGTAATGTAATGAAAATGAATGTAATGTAATGTCATGCAATGTAATGTCAAGTAATGTCATGCAATGTCATTCAGTGTAATGCCATGTCATGTTATGTAATGTCATGAAATGTAATGTAATGAAATTTAATGTAATGTGATGTAATGTAATGAAATGTAATGTCATGTAACGTCATGTAATGTAATGTCATGTAATGTCATGTCATGTCATGTCATGTCATGAAATGTAATGTCATCTAATGTAATGTAATGTCATGTAATGTCATGTTATGTCATCTAATGTAATGTAATGTCATGTAATGTCATGTTATGTCATCTAATGTAATGTAATGAAATGTAATGTCAAGTAATGTCAAATAATGCAATCTAATGTAATGTCATGTTATGTAA
>CM046809.1:24587555-24642555 GCA_025617405.1 Perca schrenkii | reverse complement strand
TTCGCATCAGCTTGAAAGGGGAAGTAGCCCTCAGCCCGGACCCGTTTCTCCCACACTTGTTGGTAGATACTGATAAAAGTCATATTCGCGTGTGCTGTCGAAGGGTTTCTCTCCTGATTTTAGCTCCTTTTTTTTAAAAGTCGGAAGCTGATGTGAGCTACGCAGGACTTCAGTTCCGATCGGGGTTAGCATTAGCAGCATTAGCTTGTAGGTAACGGCTGTTTTGATCAAAAAGACCCGAGGACTTCGTCACTGAACTGCCAGCCATGGCGGCCGGGGGGACGGGCGGCAAGACGTACTCGTTCAAGGTGGTGTTGCTGGGGGAAGGCTGCGTGGGGAAGACGTCGCTGGTGCTGCGGTACTGCGAGAACAAATTCAACGACAAACACATCACAACTCTACAGGTAAGTCCGGAAGCTGCCGCTAAACTTTCGCTAATCTTCCGCTAACCTGCCGTTGACCCCTCTGCCAACCAGCCGTTAACCTGCCGCTAACTTGCCGCTAACCTGCCGCTAACTTGCCGTGACGGTTAACGAAGCTGGTTGTTGTTTTGGAAATCGAAGCAGGAGGGTGATGGAGGTGTTTAGTTGGGGGGTGTTTGTGTTGCTGTCACTTGTGTGGGTGCGCGTGTTGCGCAACACGAGTCGTCCCGGGAGAGCGGGGTTAAAATAAAAACCTATAAATATTGACTTGGAAACCGGATCCTGAACGATCCTTTTCCCAATCACCTATTTTATTTCTAAAAATCCATAAGAAGAAATCTAAATGACATCCGCCGGGGGGTTTCCTGGCTCAGAATGGGCCTTTTGGTCCAACCAGCCACTCAATAGTCCCGGGCTCAACAATAAGGGTCAGTGGCGGTTCTAGACCATTTCAAATGGAGGGGCCAGGTTGGGGTCACATGCTAATTCAGGGGAACCAAATACTTTATATTAAAGGAACAAGCCAACTTATTGGGACTTTATCTTATTCACCGTAACCCCCAGAGTTAGACTAGTCCATACATATCCTTCTCATCTCCGTGCGTGCTGTAATGCTGTCTGACGGCTCCAGCAGCATCAGGCCAGCACAGATCCTGCAGGTAACTGGTTCCAGTAATCCTACTGCTCCGAATAAGTGACAAAATAACACCAACATGTTCCTATTTACATGTTGTGATTTGTAGAGTCACAGCGGGTACAAAAAACAACGTAACATGAGACACAGCCATCTTCTAACTGTAAACAAACCGGGAACTATATTCTCAGGCGGAAGAATATAGTACTTGGGCGGAGTGATATGCTCGGAGCAAGCCTGTCTTCTGTCTTCTTCTCTTCTCTGTCACATGATGAACTCCCAGCTGCTGCTAACGCTGCTAACGGGTATCGTAGCTTCCCGGCCCCGGTGGCAAGTTTTAAGAAGGAAAACATGGAGGACCACACGTATTCAAAATCCAAATTTCAGGAACAGGAGTCTTCTTCTTGTTCTTCTTGTTCTTGTTCTTGTTCTTCTTCGTCCAGAAAAAGGAAAAGGAGATTGAAAAGAGCAAGAGACCGACTTTTTGAAGCGTGAAGGCTACCGTAGCTGTAATACCTACTTTGAACTGCATGGCGCGACAGAGTTGATTGCGATATATGTTTGTTTGTTTGTTTGTTTGTTTTTAAGGCCTTAAACGGCCTGGCCCCGGAGTATTTGTCCGAAATCTTAACACTGCGTGAGCACAACCGGTCCTCGCGGGTGATTGGGCTTTTGCAGTTGCTGCCCCTGAGACTCTGGAACAAGTTACCCCCTGAAATTCGGACGACTACAGACGTAGCACTTTTTAGGTCTAGACTTAAAACTTATCTGTTTAGAAAGTCTTTTAATACACAGTAGTGGTTTGACAGTTTTCCCTCTCCTATTTTCTATGTAACCTTTTCTGATTTTATTGTTTTCTATGTGTCATTCTTTTTTATATGATGTGTGTTTTAGTCTTGGTTTCTGATGTGAAGCACTTTGGATACCTGTTAGGCCAGTTACACACTGCACGTGTCGCGCGAGCGTGTCAGCCGCGTGGCGTGTCAGTTTATATTTCGGCTCCCATGTTAACAGGTTAAAGCTTACACACTGCCGGTGTGAGACGCGCGTCTCAGGCGCGGCTCGAGACGCGTGCCTGCTAGAAATAGAGCCGACGCCTATTTTTCACGCGAGACGCGAGCGTGTTGGAAGCGTTTCCAGGCAAAATAGAATAGGAAAATATGTTTATATGTCATTTAGACACGAATGCATATTAATAAATGACATCTTGATGTTTAAAAGTCTAGGTTTTGACATCAATGTAGATATAAATGTAATACAACATTTCAGAGAAAATATTTTCAAATGTTGCACTGGTCATACAGAACAAAATATTCTGTAACATTTTTTGCAGTCAATACTGCCGATGTTGTCTTGCTTTAATCAAATCAGTAGGCTATATATAAAGGGTAGTAGGATAGGCTACGATAACAACGTGAGTGACGGTCCAACATCAGATAGGCTGTATAGGCTCTTTACAGCTACACAGACAGCCCACTTACCCATTTTTCAGAGTTTGAATCTGTCGGCACTATGTCCCGAGATCAGCCCTCCCTGTACCTAGCAGTGGGAGCAGCACCGCGTCAGACACGCTTCTGGTGTGTAGGACACAGAAAAATCCACGCAGCTGACACGCAACAAAAACGCCACGCTCGCGAGACGCGTGCAGTGTGTAACCGGCCTTAGGGCTGTGCAATTAATTGAATTTCGGTTTCAATTTCGATTTTGGCTCCCAACGATCACCAAAATAGTATAATCGAGAAAAAACGATTATTTTGCCATGTTCTGTTTTGCAAGAACACTCTTATTTTGTCTTGTGTTCTGAATGACGCGCACACATCCTCCCCTCCCGAAGCCAGTCAGGGAGGCAAGTCGTGGTCATATCATCCGCTGGAATTTAAAACCTCAGCGCGAGTAAAGATGCCAGCAGCGTCAGTCGTCTGGGAACAGCTAACGTTAGCTAACCCTGCGGTCCCTCTAACTTTGCCTCCCCCTGCTGTAGTACACTGTCTATAGACGCTGTATTCACTTACTGTTTTTAAAACTTTTTCCAGCTTGGTGGGGGTGCATAAGCATACTGCTCAAGAACAACATGAAAAAATATAGTAATGTTCCCTTAGCATTTTGTTGTTAAACTGTATGTAAATGAGCAGGGACGTTAAATCACCTGTTTCACGTAATGTTACTCTAAGGTACCGTCTATGTGCTGGATTTTTCCTAAGGTTAGCTAGAAAATAAGCCCACTGACGGCGACATTATTGTTGATATTTTAGCCCAATGTTTCGTAATGCCAGTAGTAGTGGTCATAGTGAGTGGACATGTGATGTGAGATGCACATTGTGTTATGTCTGTGGAACTGTTCATTAGCTGTGTAACGTTATGTGTGATATCTGTAAAGCTGAACCAACTCACAGTAGTAAAACAGATTTTATTCTGATCCAAAGACTCTTTCTGTGAGATAAAGGACACTAACAGATTATACCCTGGACACTATCCATTATATCCAAATGTTAATGAGTAATCGTGTTAAATCATCGTGATTTCAATATTGACCAAAATAATCGTGATTATTATTTTTTCCATAATCGAGCAGCCCTAAAACCTGTCGGTGACTGTAAAGTGCTATATAAATAAATGTGGATTGATTGATATCTGATCTCAACGCTAGACGGGAGAAATTTCCACACACTGGACCTTTTTAACGTTGAACCCTGAATAGATTATCATTGTTTTTTGGCTGGTGAGCGAAGCAAATCTACCAGCCGCATGCATATTTTACAAACATTTGGCTGGTAAATGGTGCTAATTTGGGACCCTGCAGCGGAATATTAAATGCAGTAACGTAAGACAGCCAATCACAGACTTTAGATCTCGGTACAAGCGTGCTGCATGCTTTTTTTGATTATTTTTTGGGGCATTTTAGGCCTTTATTTTGATAGGACAGCTGAAGACATAGAGAGAGAGAGAGAGAGAGAGAGAGAGAGGGGAATGACATGCAGCAAAGGGCCGCAGGGCGGAGTCGAACCTCTATATATGGGCGCTTGCCCTACCAGCTGAGCTGCCCAGGCGCCCGAGCACGCTGCGTGTTTATTGGCTCGCTGATGAGATTAATGACAGTTTTTCATCCCCGTTAGCTATCAAAGTCCCACAGACGGTTAATAATCAATGTCAATAATTTAATGTCGTCCTCGGCCTAAATTCGGCACATTTTAAACCCTTCGAGTGTCGTCCAATCAATCGCTTCCTGTTGTACTAATACCCAGCTATAAGGGAATGATGAAACACTGCTCTCTATCTGGCCTAAGTCTCCCGCTATAATGTTGTTAATACCAGTACTCAGATCTTTTACTTAAAGATTACTTTTTGGGCATTTTAGGCTTTTATTATATCAGACAGCTGAATATGTGAAAAGAGAGAGAGAGAGAGAGAGAGAATGATACTCCCAGATCTCTTACTCATTGACTCATTTGACTTCTCCTTGTACAGGTAATGATGTAGATAAGGTGGATTATTTGGATAGAACTGGCAGCTCTCGGTTTCATTTCCTCTTCTGTCTCCTCCTCTTTTTCTCACTTGCTCGCCTTCTGTTTCTCTCTCTCTCCCTCCTTTCCCCTCTCTTTCCCTCTCTTCGCCATGTGAGGATTTGCAGGTCTTTTATAAACTTGAATCAGAAACAGTTTTATTGCCAGGTATGTTTTGCACTTACATGAAATTTGTTGTTTCGGTGCATAACGCTAAACAGCGCAAAAGTAAATATCTAATAATCAGTTTAAGCCATTTATTTTGCACGTGAATAATCTTTATCCACAACCTTTCATTTCTGTGATTTCTCCGTCTGCCAACGGAAATTCGGCCAGATGTCCCTCTTTTTAGGCGTTCTAACCTCCGGCTGATTTGTGAGGACTATGGTTAACTGCTCCTCAGATCTCTGCAGGGTAAATCCAGACAGCTAGCTAGACTATCTGTCCAAACAGAGTTTTCTGTTGCACGATTAAATAAATATAGGGCACTACTTTTAGTTATCTGTTTTTGTTGTTTGATTGCTAACGTTAGCTCAAAACCATAGACAGTATATTGTATGCTAGCTACTTGTCGCAAAGTGACGCCTGCTTAATTGACATCTGCACTCCACTCACATTGGGTAGTGACGTTATATACTCTATGGTAGTGACAGCGGGGTTAAACGTTTAACTCCGCCCACATTGAGGTCTGTGGGTCTGCAGTCAGGGGCTTCTCGAATGCTGTGTGGAATCGCCAGCCCCTTCCTCCGCAGCGCTGTGGAGGAGGGTCTGTAAAAGCGAGACTAGCACGTGATTTATGCTTCTTCGTTGAATCGACGGCGTACCCCCACAGACCCCTCTGCGTCGCCCTCTTAGCTCGACGTGCACCCCCAAAAATGTGTAACTTTGCGTAGAGGCGACGCAGACCGCAAAGGACTGTGATTGGTCGACTGGTCCTGTGTGTTGATAGTGGGTGTTTCCAGCAGCTTACTGTGGGGTGTAGCAACATGCTAGTTCACTGACATCAACTCAACTAATATTGAAAATAAACTCCGACAAATTTAGGTTCCAATGACGAGGTTATCCGTCTGTAAAGTGTCTATACAGTACAGGCCAAAAGTTTGGACACACCTTCTCATTCAATGAGTTTCCTTTTTATTTTCATGACTATTTACATTGTAGATTCTCACTGAAGGCATCAAAACTATGAATGAACACATATGGAATTATGTGCTTCACAAAAAAGTGTGAAATAACTGAAAACATGTCTTATATTTTAGATTCTTCAAAGTAGCCACCCTTTGCTTTTTTTGATAACTCTGCAAACCCTTGGTGTTCTCTCAATGAGCTTCATGAGGTAGTCACCTGAAATGGTTTTACCTTCACAGGTGTGCTTTGTCAGGGTTCATTAGTGGAATTATTTCCCTTATTAATAAAAAAAGCAAAGGGTGGCTACTTTGAAGAATCTAAAATATAAGACATGTTTTCAGTTATTTCACACTTTTTTGTTAAGTACATAATTCCATATGTGTTCATTCATAGTTTTGATGCCCTCAGAGAGAATCTACAATGTAAATAGTCATGAAAATACATTGAATGAGAAGGTGTGTCCAAACTTTTGGCCTGTACTGTATGTCGGGAACGTTTTGAAATTAGCACTTCGCCAGCAAGCAGTAGTTTTGTGGGCAGTTGTGCTAAAGTTAGCTTTGCTAACATAACATAAACTGGCTGGCAGACACCTTGCAAATAACCTCCGACTTATCGACCCCTAGCGTTGTGGTGGTGAAATGCACCACGATGCAGAACTTTGCGTTCTTCATTCTTTCTAAACTTCAGTCGTTATTTCAATATGTTTTATTGACGCTAGCCCACGGGCGCTGAGCTAACGGTGGTATCGGTGCATCCCTAATCCATAGTATTGTGTGAGTGGCTTTAAAGGAACACGCCGACTTATTGGGACTTTATCTTATTTACCGTAACCCCCAGAGTTAGACAAGTCCATACATACCCTTCTCATCTCAGTGCGTGCTGTAACTCTGTCTGACGGCTCCAGCATTAGCTTAGCCTAGCACAGATCCTGCAGGTAACTGGTTCCAACTAGCCTACTGCTCCAAATAAGTGACAAAATAACGCCAACTTGTTCCTATTTACATGTTGTGATTTATAGAGTCACAGCGTGTACAAAAAACAACGTAACATGATACACAGCCATCTTCTAACAGTAAACAAACCGGGAACTATATTCTCATGCTTGCTGCTCTGGGCTTGTCAGGAGCCGCAAGCATATCACTCCGCCCAAGTAGCAGTGCTTCGCCTTTCTGAGAATATAGTTCCCGGTTTGTTTACGGTTAGAAGATGGCTGTGTGTCATGTGACCTTGTTGTTAGTACAGGCTGTGACTCTACAAATCACAACATGTAAATAGGAACATGTTGGTGTTATTTTGTCACTTATTGGGAGCAGTAGGCTAGTTGGAACCAGTTACCTCCAGGTTTTGTGCTAAGCTAGGCTAGATGGAGCCGGTTACCTCCAGGTTTTGTGCTAAGCTAGGCTAATGCTGGAGGCGTCAGACAGAGTTACAGCACGCACAGAGATGAGAAGGGTATGTATGGACTTGTCTAACTCTGGGGGTTACGGTGAATAAGATAAAGTCCCAATAAGTCGGCGTGTTCCTTTTTAAAATGCTTTCAGAGTCCCGACTGTTTTTGAATATCTCATTACAGCCTCCGAGGCAGCTGCTCTGTCACAATGATGCTGTTTTTGGTTGTTTATCTGCTTCGCTCAGGTTACAAAAACCTCCCACTGACTGACTGTCTGACTGTCTGACTGTCTGACTGTCTGACTGACTGACTGTCTGACTGTCTGACTGACTGACTGTGGTTTTCAGGAGAAAGAGAGAAAGTGGGGGACCAGAAAGTGCGATGCAGCATTTCCATCAGAGCAGCCAGTGGATCAATAATGACTTCCAGCCGCTCGGTCCGAATCAATCCGCCCGAGTGTGTCTGGACTGAAAACTGACGAGTGACAGAAATAAATCTATCGCCAATTAGACATGGCCCGATACCATTTTCTGCTTCCAGATACCGATACCTGAACTTGCGTATCGGCCGATACCGAGCACCGATCCGATACCAGTGTGTCATATATTTTATTATGTTTTAACAGCTGTATACTACTATCTCTGTATGGAGGTGATATGATGTATAACAGCTGTATACTACTATCTCTGTATGGATGTGATATGATGTGTAACAGCTGTATACTACTATCTCTGTATGGATGTGATATGATATATAACAGCTGTATACTACTATCTCTGTATGGATGTGATATGATATATAACAGCTGTATACTACTATCTCTGTATAGATGTGATATGATGTATAACAGCTGTATACTACTATCTCTGTATAGATGTGATATGATGTGTAACATCTGTATACTACTATCTCTGTATGGATGTGATATGATATATAACAGCTGTATACTACTATCTCTGTATGGATGATATGATGTATAACAGCTGTATACTACTATCTCTGTATGGATGTGATATGATGTATAACAGCTGTATACTACTATCTCTGTATGGATGTGATATGATGTATAACAGCTGTATACTACTATCTCTGTATGGATGTGATATGATATATAACAGCTGTATACTACTATCTCTGTATGGATGTGATATGATATATAACAGCTGTATACTACTATCTCTGTATGGATGTGATATGATATATAACAGCTGTATACTACTATCTCTGTATGGATGTGATATGATGTATAACAGCTGTATACTACTATCTCTGTATGGATGTGATATGATGTATAACAGCTGTATACTACTATCTCTGTATGGATGTGATATGATATATAACAGCTGTATACTACTATCTCTGTATGGATGTGATATGATATATAACAGCTGTATACTACTATCTCTGTATGGATGTGATATGATGTATAACAGCTGTATACTACTATCTCTGTATGGATGTGATATGATGTATAACAGCTGTATACTACTATCTCTGTATGGATGTGATATGATATATAACAGCTGTATACTACTATCTCTGTATGGATGTGATATGATATATAACAGCTGTATACTACTATCTCTGTATGGATGTGATATGATATATAACAGCTGTATACTACTATCTCTGTATAGATGTGATATGATATATAACAGCTGTATACTACTATCTCTGTATGGATGTGATATGATGTATAACAGCTGTATACTACTATCTCTGTATGGATGTGATATGATGTATAACAGCTGTATACTACTATCTCTGTATGGATGTGATATGATGTATAACAGCTGTATACTACTATCTCTGTATAGATGTGATATGATATATAACAGCTGTATACTACTATCTCTGTATAGATGTGATATGATATATAACAGCTGTATACTACTATCTCTGTATGGATGTGATATGATGTATAACAGCTGTATACTACTATCTCTGTATGGATGTGATATGATGTATAACAGCTGTATACTACTATCTCTGTATAGATGTGATATGATATATAACAGCTGTATACTACTATCTCTGTATGGATGTGATATGATATATAACAGCTGTATACTACTATCTCTGTATGGATGTGATATGATGTATAACAGCTGTATACTACTATCTCTGTATAGATGTGATATGATGTATAACAGCTGTATACTACTATCTCTGTATGGATGTGATATGATGTATAACAGCTGTATACTACTATCTCTGTATGGATGTGATATGATATATAACAGCTGTATACTACTATCTCTGTATGGATGTGATATGATATATAACAGCTGTATACTACTATCTCTGTATGGATGTGATATGATGTATAACAGCTGTATACTACTATCTCTGTATGGATGTGATATGATGTATAACAGCTGTATACTACTATCTCTGTATGGATGTGATATGATGTATAACAGCTGTATACTACTATCTCTGTATGGATGTGATATGATATATAACAGCTGTATACTACTATCTCTGTATGGATGTGATATGATATATAACAGCTGTATACTACTATCTCTGTATGGATGTGATATGATGTATAACAGCTGTATACTACTATCTCTGTATGGATGTGATATGATGTATAACAGCTGTATACTACTATCTCTGTATGGATGTGATATGATATATAACAGCTGTATACTACTATCTCTGTATGGATGTGATATGATGTATAACAGCTGTATACTACTATCTCTGTATAGATGTGATATGATATATAACAGCTGTATACTACTATCTCTGTATGGATGTGATATGATATATAACAGCTGTATACTACTATCTCTGTATGGATGTGATATGATATATAACAGCTGTATACTACTATCTCTGTATGGATGTGATATGATATATAACAGCTGTATACTACTATCTCTGTATGGATGTGATATGATGTATAACAGCTGTATACTACTATCTCTGTATGGATGTGATATGATGTATAACAGCTGTATACTACTACCTCTGTATGCTCTCCAAATGCTATTACATTTAATAAAACGCCCAAATTCAATGAAAGAAGTGAACGGCGCCGCCCATCTAGGCGCACCGCTCTGATTCACCGCTTTGCGCTGTTCCCAAAGTTCAAATTATTTCAACTTTTGACCTAGTTGCCGCCTGAGGTGGGTAGTAACGAGTTACATTTACTCCGTTACATTTACTTGAGTAAGTTTTTGAAAAAATGATACTTCTAGGAGTAGTTTTAAATCACTGTACTTTTTACTTTTACTTGAGTAGATTTGTGAAGAAGAAACTGTACTCTTACTCCGCTACATTAGGCTACAATGAGCTCGTTACTTTTTCTTTGGTATTCTACGCATCATTGTTTTTATCCCCCCAGCGTACGCCTCATTTTAATGTTTTATTTTTGACAGAGAGAGAGACTTCCGCTAAAGCCTCTACCACGTCACTGTGTTTCACCCAATCAAACGTAGTTGTGTAGTCTCGTCACCTTCCTCAAACCTAGCAGCGGGATGGGTTAGCGTTTTACAGTCGCAGCAAAACAAAAATGGCAACTTCAGAAACGTCACAGACGAGGAGGAACCGCGCCCTGTACTACGAAGCAAGATCAACATGCCCTGGATTTATTTCAGTTCCCCGGCTTCACCTAACCTAACCACCGCGGTCCCGCATAAACTGTGTCATGACGCTGGTTATCAACTAGTTCAACCAACCCAGGGTTTCCCAATCCAGCGGCGC
This sequence comes from Perca schrenkii, assembly GCA_025617405.1. Lineage (NCBI taxonomy): Eukaryota > Metazoa > Chordata > Actinopteri > Perciformes > Percidae > Perca > Perca schrenkii. The sequence goes on along the minus strand of CM046809.1, from coordinate 24,631,767 downwards.
CTGTTCACATAAAAGAGGTGATGTTTGCACAACATGACCAACAATAGCCACATATTTTACATAAGAAGAGCATACTATAATTCTACATAAAAATGAACACATACATGGTTTTACAGGCAAAACGCAATACAGTCGCTGCTTCCTAAAACGGGAAGATATTCAAGCTGGCAAAAAAAAATAAAAATAGCCGACGCTGTAGATGTGCACAACTCGTATCAATATCACTTCCCCATCAGTCAGGCACAAGATCTGACCATAATTACACTTGTACTTTCCATAAACTGTCGTTGCTTTAGCCTTTTATTTCAGTTGCAACCATGGCAGTGAGAGCGATCCTGAGAGCAAATAAAAAATATAAAAAACATAAAACCGCTGTGCGCATTACACACGGCAAATATTGACATCAGGGAATGATAACGGGGCTGTCGGTCTCTAAATATTTTTTGTATGAGCACACCCCTCTCTTTTTCTCTCTCCCCCTCTCTCCCTCTCTCTCCGCGCACCGAGCTCCACCTGATCTTCTAGGAACGGTGAAGCCGTTATCAGTGGAGTATTGATCGGTCAGTAGGCGGTGCTTTCACACCGGTTGATCTCTGATCTCCAACTTATCCTGCTCCCGACCAGGTTAGGCGTCCAGCAGTTACCACGGCGATTGAACCCGATAACAAGTGATCCACCTTTGTGATTGAAAGCATGTTTACCTTAGTAAAAGTACCAAACAGCAGCTCCATTACCTTGTTCTAGTTCTGCCTGCAGAGTCTGGTAAAAAAAGTATAAAGGTTTGGAAATTTGTGTTACTTGTGCTTATTTATTTTTTATGTATTATTATTTTTTAAGTACTTAAATTTACCTGGATTATTTTAATTTAAGCTATTTTATAATTAATTAATTAATTTAAATTAATTTAATTGATTGGATGAACTATAATTTGTCTAAATATGAATATTTTGTATTTTTGTCCGTCTGATTGAATGCTTGTGTTAAAAAATAAATCAGACGTTACTCAACAGTTACTCAGTACTTGAGTAGTTTTTTCACCAAGTACTTTTTTACTCTTACTCAAGTAATTATTTGGATGACTACTTTTTACTTTTACTTGAGTCATATTATTCTGAAGTAACAGTACTTTTACTTGAGTACAATTTTTGGCTACTCTACCCACCTCTGGTTGCCGCTGACCTTTTTCGAAAGAGCAACCAATGAGATAACGGCATGTTGTTACCTCCTAACGGGAAATAGCTTCCTTGCCACCCTCGATGACGAATACCTGCGCTGCGCTGAGCTCTCGGCGCCCTACCTACTAGGGCTGTCCTCGACTAAAGAAATTCTTAGTCGACTAACACAGCAAGAAACAGCCCTCAGATATGTTTTTATAATCCTCCCCAAGTTGATGTTTACATTAAGAACTGAGCCCCAGAAAGTTACAATTTAAAACGTTGGAAAAAACTAAAACAAACCTTATGGAGCTTTGATTTCAAAAAGGTACTCCTGTTATTATACAGTATTTATGTTTACATTTTATTGTTATTTGAACAGCTGAGCATTGAACCAGGTGAAGAAACCTATTTATTATTTATTCATTTGATTTTTTTTAACTCTTCACTGAAATAGCCGGTTTCTATGAAACTACTTGTGACATGTCATATTTGGCTTTGACTTTGACTGAACATTTGCTCTCACTTTGCGGAAAAAAATATCGGGATATATATCGTATATATCGATATTCAGCCAAAATATATCGGGATATGACTTTTGGTCCATATCGCCCAGCCCTAACAGTAGGTAAACTTTATATAACTAACTTGGGGGTGTCTAACTGTTCAGATGCACCAATCAGGGCCAGGGAGGGTGTCTAACTGCATGTCAATCACTGCTCATGCACATGCATTCATTCTCCCTTGTGGGGAGATGGGCTTAGGAGACCGTTTGGGGCTTTAGCAGAAAGGGCTGAGAAGTTGTCGATGTAAACATTCGTCGGCTAAGTCCTGGATCTTCCCAATCCTACCTACAGTTCCTTTTTAAAAGTATTGAATTTGGTTGTCAAAGGTCTTGAACTGTTCTTTGTCCTTTTCGTAGGATTAAATAAATGCCGTCGCGTCTTAAATCAAATGTTTTGTGTGTGTAACGTTTTAAATTGACTTTTTTGTATTTATTTTTTATAGCAAGAGCTCTCTGAATGCTAAAAAGTTATTTTATGTTATTAGAGTACAAACACACTTCACAAATGTTTTATAAATTAAGATAGCGTTACTTGTTATCTAAGGATTTTCTCGGGCTTCATTCTTTTAAATCCACGCTGACTTTCCATCATAGTGCCGGGAGGTTATAGCATTACATTTCATCCTAGATGGTATGAAAAATGTCTTAACTCTCGTATTGTCTTCCCATCGGCCGTGTGCCTGGTTAGCCTGCATCATAAAGTTTAAATTATAAACCAATTCCATGTTTCACCTTCTTATTCCATCTTATTATCACTAGTTAACATCTATTCAGAATGCACGCTCAATAAACCTCATTTATATGAAATTATACCTACATTTTGAGTAAAAAAAATGATGGATTACTTTGACTATTTCGACACTTTGACACTTTTTTGATGCTTCTTTTTGGACGGTTTTGACGCTTTCAGTGCTCGTACTTACCTTCTGTCCTCTGGTTTGCCTGTTTGTAAAGCAAAAAGTATAAATTATTATCTAATTCTGTGCTACATCTAGACTTCTGGCCAACTTAATTCAGTTATTTTTGAGCATTTTTTGGTTAAAAGAAACCCAAATTACTGATAAAGATACTTTGAAAACGGGTCAATTTCTACCAGAGGACAACAGGAGGGTTAAAAAAAAATCTTACTTTTAACGTGGAGAATCCTGGGGGGACCATGGTGTTGCAGCTTTATAGTGATCCATTATCTGTTCAACACATGTTCTATTAAAGAAAAGATAGAAAATACATATTTGTGTGTGCTGTAAAGTGGTCAGAAAAATTGAAATCGAAATCGGCTAAAATCGGTATCGGTTGGCCTAACTCAAAGAAAATCTGAATCGGCCTAGAAAGTTGTAGTCAGTGCATCTCTAGTTTCTAGTGTTTATAGATCCGTTTTAAACTTTGTTCTCATTAAGTACGAGTACTGAGACAGCGAGAACGTGTACATGCACACTAATATTATCCAGATGAGAGGAAAATATGTGGGAGTTTCCATTCTGAATAGTCTTGTGATGAACTGATTTGTGTTGTGAGATGACGGTTTCTCCACAGTGTCGTTTTATTAAACGCTCCGAGAGACTCTCGAGCCGTAAAATCAGCATTCATCTCGCGCCACCAGTGTCTCTGCATCCAGCTGTGATCCCATAATGCACCTCTGCACACGTGAACCCTGCAGAAAGACGGCTGATGCTCAGGCACATGCTCAACAACACACCCAGTCAGCTGACAGACCTCACACACACACACACACACACACATGAATACAACTATTTCATTCATCTCTGAGCCTTCACATCCCTTCTGTTGTAGACACTGAATCGTAATCTTTCCCACTAAACGCACCAATAAATCAGAAAACGCCACCTTTCACTGCGACGCACTTTGACCTTCTTATCGGAGCTGCGTTCAACAAACTGTTGGCAGAAACTCTCACAGTTTACAGGTTATAAATGGCAACGGACGGATGCTCTGTGGCACAATGTGAGAAGTTGCACAAGTACCTGAAACCGTTGCAGAACGCTGAATTCAACTACACGCACGTTATCCCTCCTGTTGTCCTCGTGGTCAGATTTGACCCATTTTTTAAAAAAAGTTTCAATTATATCAGAAATTTGGATTTCATTCACCAAAATTGTCCAAAAAATTAACCGGGATGGTTCCATACAACGTTCTCCGCAGGTAAAACACATTATCAGTTCACTACTTTGATTGAATTTGGGTGTTTTATTCAATTTTCTTGCACTGGGGAAAAAAAAAATTATAAAAGAACGTTGAAAAAAGCATCAAAAACTTCAATTAAAGATTAAAAAAACCCGACATCGGAAAAGCTTCAGAAACGTCAGAAAAACGGACAACAACATCAGGAAAAGTGACCAAAAAAAGTTTTATTTTGACCCAGAAAATACTAAAAGTTGTTGTTGGTTGTAAGGTTAAAAAAAGATGAAGAATAATTCACATTATTTTCCTAGAGTATGTCTTTTCCATCCAGGCGTCCCTTCACTGCAGAGAGATTAAAGCTAAGTACAGCAGTATGTTAATCCCTCAGGTCTGATCGAGTAATAACAGGCCAACAAACAGTGGGGAGGTCAAAGGTCACATTGCTGTCGCCTTAGAGCAAGGGGGGGTCAAACTCAACGCCACTAAGGACCAGACTGGAAAACGAGATTCACATCCAGGGAACCGACATTAGTTTAGTTTATTGACATGCTTTTATTTTGAAAAAGTCAAATATCTTTGACTGTATTATTGCATGTTTCATATTGCTTTCTTACTGACAATTTGGTCAACATAAAGGGTCCGTGCAATGCCTATCAGTTCAATTTTCTAAAAGCACAAACGGACATTTGGAAAAACAGAAATGGGTACATTTTTTATCCAATTTGTTTTTTTCTGCCTCGACAAATAAAAAAATTGGATCTTTAAACCCGTTTTTCCAATTTTCTGTTTTTTATTCAGAGGATCAGAAATTTAGAAAATTACAAAATTACCTTTGGGGCTCCAATTATTCATAATACTGCTATGGTTTTATCTTCCTCTACTTTGTGGAATGTGCAGGTCATTAACTGCATATGGACAAAAAAACAACAACAAACTGATAGACTTTGGGGTCAGAGGTGTAACTGATGGTTTCAAGTGGGGCGTAGCTAGGCAGAACGAGGGAGAGAATACCATGGCAGTATTATGAATAATTGGAGCTCAAATGCAATTTTGTAATTTTCAAAATTTCTGATCCTCTGAATAAAAAAAGGAAATTGGAAAAACGGGTTTAAAGATCCAATTTTTTAAAACGAGATTCGCATCCAGGGAACAGACATTAGTTTGTTTTATTGACATGCTTTTATTTTGAAAAAGTCAAATATCTTTGACTGTATTATTGCATGTTTCATATTGCTTTCTTACTGACAATTTGGTCGACATAAAGGGTCAGTGTAACGCCTATCAGTTCAAATTTTCTATAAGCACAAACGGACATTTGGAAAAACAGAAAAATGGGGTAAAATATCCAATTTTAAATTTTTTTCCCACCTTGACAAATTAAAAAATGTGATCTTTAAACCTGTTTTTTCAATTTTCTGTTTTTTATTCAGAGGATCAGAAATTTTGAAAATTACCAAATTGCGTCTGGGGCTCCAATTATTCATAAAACTAAACAGAACGAGGGAGAGAATACCATGGCAGTATTACGAATAATTGGAGCTCAAATGCAATTTTGTAATTTTCTAAATTTCTGATCCTCTGAATAAAAACAGAAAATTGGAAAAACGGGTTTAAAGATCCAATTTTTTAATTTGTCAAGGTGGGAAAAAACAAATTGGATATTGGAACCCATTTTTCTGTTTTTCCAAATGTCCGTTTGTGCTTAGAAAATTGAACTGATAAGCGTCACACGGACCATAAAGCCCTAAAAAAAAAAGTCAGAAAAAGGTAACTTAGCCATCAAAGAAAAAAAGTGCCCAAAAAGGTTGAAAAAAATCAACAAATTCAGGAAAAAAAATGCTTTAAAATGCGCCAACAACATAAAAAAACATAGAAAAATATACCAATACTTATGCCAATAAAGCTGATTCTGATTTATTATTGTGTCAAAGGACTCAAAGCTTGACTTTTGATTCCAGGTAATTATTTAGCCTGATATGTTTTAATTGATATGTTTTAATTATTAAAACCTGATGATTATTGTGTGCTCCTCTTTTGTCTCCTGCAGGCGTCCTTCCTCACAAAGAAGCTCAATATCACAGGAAAGAGAGTGAACCTGGCCATATGGGTGAGAGCTACCATCTTTGTTGATGTTACACACAGTTTACGGTAGGGGCTGGCTGTCGCCGCTAATCTGCCAAATCGATTCGGATTCAAAGGTCCCAATAAGTCGGCGTGTTCCTTTTTAAAATGCTTCCAGAGTCCCACTGTTTTTGAATATCTCATTACAGCCTCCGAGGCAGCTGCTCTGTCACAATGACGCTGTTTTTGGTTGTTTATCTGCTTCGCTCAGGTTACAAAAACCTCCCACTGACTGACTGACTGACTGTCTGACTGTCTGACTGACTGACTGACTGACTGTCTGACTGTCTGACTGACTGACTGTGGTTTTCAGGAGAAAGAGAGAAAGTGGGGGACCAGAAGTGCGATGCAGCATTTCCATCAGAGCAGCCAGTGGATCAATAATGACTTCCAGCCGCTCGGTCGAATCAATCCGCCCGAGTGTGTCTGGACTGAAAACATGACGAGTGACAGAAATAAATCTATACGCCAATTAGACATGGCCCGATACCATTTTCTGCTTCCAGATACCGATAGCCTGAACTTGCGTACTCGACCGATACCTCGAGTACCGATCCGATACCAGTGTGTCATATATTTTATTATGTTTTAACAGCTGTATACTACTATCTCTGTATGGATGTGATATGATATATAACAGCTGTATACTACTATCTCTGTATGGATGTGATATGATGTATAACAGCTGTATACTACTATCTCTGTATGGATGTGATATGATATATAACAGCTGTATACTACTATCTCTGTATGGATGTGATATGATATATAACAGCTGTATACTACTATCTCTGTATAGATGTGATATGATGTATAACAGCTGTATACTACTATCTCTGTATGGATGTGATATGATATATAACAGCTGTATACTACTATCTCTGTATGGATGTGATATGATATATAACAGCTGTATACTACTATCTCTGTATGGATGTGATATGATGTATAACAGCTGTATACTACTATCTCTGTATGGATGTGATATGATATATAACAGCTGTATACTACTATCTCTGTATGGATGTGATATGATATATAACAGCTGTATACTACTATCTCTGTATGGATGTGATATGATATATAACAGCTGTATACTACTATCTCTGTATGGATGTGATATGATATATAACAGCTGTATACTACTATCTCTGTATGGATGTGATATGATATATAACAGCTGTATACTACTATCTCTGTATGGATGTGATATGATGTATAACAGCTGTATACTACTATCTCTGTATGGATGTGATATGATGTATAACAGCTGTATACTACTATCTCTGTATGGATGTGATATGATATATAACAGCTGTATACTACTATCTCTGTATGGATGTGATATGATATATAACAGCTGTATACTACTATCTCTGTATGGATGTGATATGATATATAACAGCTGTATACTACTATCTCTGTATGGATGTGATATGATATATAACAGCTGTATACTACTATCTCTGTATGGATGTGATATGATATATAACAGCTGTATACTACTATCTCTGTATGGATGTGATATGATATATAACAGCTGTATACTACTATCTCTGTATGGATGTGATATGATGTATAACAGCTGTATACTACTATCTCTGTATGGATGTGATATGATATATAACAGCTGTATACTACTATCTCTGTATGGATGTGATATGATATATAACAGCTGTATACTACTATCTCTGTATGGATGTGATATGATATATAACAGCTGTATACTACTATCTCTGTATGGATGTGATATGATATATAACAGCTGTATACTACTATCTCTGTATGGATGTGATATGATATATAACAGCTGTATACTACTATCTCTGTATGGATGTGATATGATATATAACAGCTGTATACTACTATCTCTGTATGGATGTGATATGATATATAACAGCTGTATACTACTATCTCTGTATGGATGTGATATGATATATAACAGCTGTATACTACTATCTCTGTATGGATGTGATATGATATATAACAGCTGTATACTACTATCTCTGTATGGATGTGATATGATATATAACAGCTGTATACTACTATCTCTGTATGGATGTGATATGATATATAACAGCTGTATACTACTATCTCTGTATAGATGTGATATGATATATAACAGCTGTATACTACTATCTCTGTATGGATGTGATATGATATATAACAGCTGTATACTACTATCTCTGTATGGATGTGATATGATATATAACAGCTGTATACTACTATCTCTGTATAGATGTGATATGATATATAACAGCTGTATACTACTATCTCTGTATGGATGTGATATGATATATAACAGCTGTATACTACTATCTCTGTATGGATGTGATATGATATATAACAGCTGTATACTACTATCTCTGTATGGATGTGATATGATATATAACAGCTGTATACTACTATCTCTGTATGGATGTGATATGATATATAACAGCTGTATACTACTATCTCTGTATGGATGTGATATGATATATAACAGCTGTATACTACTATCTCTGTATGGATGTGATATGATATATAACAGCTGTATACTACTATCTCTGTATGGATGTGATATGATATATAACAGCTGTATACTACTATCTCTGTATGGATGTGATATGATATATAACAGCTGTATACTACTATCTCTGTATGGATGTGATATGATATATAACAGCTGTATACTACTATCTCTGTATGGATGTGATATGATGTATAACAGCTGTATACTACTATCTCTGTATGGATGTGATATGATATATAACAGCTGTATACTACTATCTCTGTATGGATGTGATATGATATATAACAGCTGTATACTACTATCTCTGTATAGATGTGATATGATATATAACAGCTGTATACTACTATCTCTGTATGGATGTGATATGATATATAACAGCTGTATACTACTATCTCTGTATAGATGTGATATGATATATAACAGCTGTATACTACTATCTCTGTATGGATGTGATATGATATATAACAGCTGTATACTACTATCTCTGTATGGATGTGATATGATATATAACAGCTGTATACTACTATCTCTGTATGGATGTGATATGATATATAACAGCTGTATACTACTATCTCTGTATGGATGTGATATGATATATAACAGCTGTATACTACTATCTCTGTATGGATGTGATATGATATATAACAGCTGTATACTACTATCTCTGTATAGATGTGATATGATATATAACAGCTGTATACTACTATCTCTGTATGGATGTGATATGATGTATAACAGCTGTATACTACTATCTCTGTATGGATGTGATATGATATATAACAGCTGTATACTACTATCTCTGTATGGATGTGATATGATGTATAACAGCTGTATACTACTATCTCTGTATGGATGTGATATGATATATAACAGCTGTATACTACTATCTCTGTATGGATGTGATATGATATATAACAGCTGTATACTACTATCTCTGTATGGATGTGATATGATGTATAACAGCTGTATACTACTATCTCTGTATGGATGTGATATGATGTATAACAGCTGTATACTACTATCTCTGTATGGATGTGATATGATGTATAACAGCTGTATACTACTATCTCTGTATGGATGTGATATGATGTATAACAGCTGTATACTACTATCTCTGTATGGATGTGATATGATATATAACAGCTGTATACTACTATCTCTGTATGGATGTGATATGATATATAACAGCTGTATACTACTATCTCTGTATGGATGTGATATGATATATAACAGCTGTATACTACTATCTCTGTATGGATGTGATATGATATATAACAGCTGTATACTACTATCTCTGTATAGATGTGATATGATATATAACAGCTGTATACTACTATCTCTGTATGGATGTGATATGATATATAACAGCTGTATACTACTATCTCTGTATGGATGTGATATGATATATAACAGCTGTATACTACTATCTCTGTATAGATGTGATATGATATATAACAGCTGTATACTACTATCTCTGTATAGATGTGATATGATGTATAACAGCTGTATACTACTATCTCTGTATGGATGTGATATGATATATAACAGCTGTATACTACTATCTCTGTATGGATGTGATATGATGTATAACAGCTGTATACTACTATCTCTGTATGGATGTGATATGATGTATAACAGCTGTATACTACTATCTCTGTATGGATGTGATATGATGTATAACAGCTGTATACTACTATCTCTGTATGGATGTGATATGATATATAACAGCTGTATACTACTATCTCTGTATGGATGTGATATGATATATAACAGCTGTATACTACTATCTCTGTATGGATGATATGATATATAACAGCTGTATACTACTATCTCTGTATGGATGTGATATGATGTATAACAGCTGTATACTACTATCTCTGTATGGATGTGATATGATGTATAACAGCTGTATACTACTATCTCTGTATGGATGTGATATGATATATAACAGCTGTATACTACTATCTCTGTATGGATGTGATATGATATATAACAGCTGTATACTACTATCTCTGTATGGATGTGATATGATGTATAACAGCTGTATACTACTATCTCTGTATGGATGTGATATGATATATAACAGCTGTATACTACTATCTCTGTATGGATGTGATATGATATATAACAGCTGTATACTACTATCTCTGTATGGATGTGATATGATATATAACAGCTGTATACTACTATCTCTGTATGGATGTGATATGATATATAACAGCTGTATACTACTATCTCTGTATGGATGTGATATGATATATAACAGCTGTATACTACTATCTCTGTATGGATGTGATATGATGTATAACAGCTGTATACTACTATCTCTGTATGGATGTGATATGATGTATAACAGCTGTATACTACTATCTCTGTATGGATGTGATATGATGTATAACAGCTGTATACTACTATCTCTGTATGGATGTGATATGATATATAACAGCTGTATACTACTATCTCTGTATGGATGTGATATGATATATAACAGCTGTATACTACTATCTCTGTATAGATGTGATATGATATATAACAGCTGTATACTACTATCTCTGTATGGATGTGATATGATGTATAACAGCTGTATACTACTATCTCTGTATGGATGTGATATGATATATAACAGCTGTATACTACTATCTCTGTATGGATGTGATATGATATATAACAGCTGTATACTACTATCTCTGTATGGATGTGATATGATATATAACAGCTGTATACTACTATCTCTGTATAGATGTGATATGATATATAACAGCTGTATACTACTATCTCTGTATGGATGTGATATGATATATAACAGCTGTATACTACTATCTCTGTATAGATGTGATATGATATATAACAGCTGTATACTACTATCTCTGTATAGATGTGATATGATATATAACAGCTGTATACTACTATCTCTGTATGGATGTGATATGATATATAACAGCTGTATACTACTATCTCTGTATGGATGTGATATGATGTATAACAGCTGTATACTACTATCTCTGTATAGATGTGATATGATATATAACAGCTGTATACTACTATCTCTGTATGGATGTGATATGATATATAACAGCTGTATACTACTATCTCTGTATGGATGTGATATGATATATAACAGCTGTATACTACTATCTCTGTATAGATGTGATATGATATATAACAGCTGTATACTACTATCTCTGTATGGATGTGATATGATGTATAACAGCTGTATACTACTATCTCTGTATGGATGTGATATGATATATAACAGCTGTATACTACTATCTCTGTATGGATGTGATATGATATATAACAGCTGTATACTACTATCTCTGTATGGATGTGATATGATGTATAACAGCTGTATACTACTATCTCTGTATGGATGTGATATGATGTATAACAGCTGTATACTACTATCTCTGTATGGATGTGATATGATGTATAACAGCTGTATACTACTATCTCTGTATGGATGTGATATGATATATAACAGCTGTATACTACTATCTCTGTATGGATGTGATATGATATATAACAGCTGTATACTACTATCTCTGTATGGATGTGATATGATGTATAACAGCTGTATACTACTATCTCTGTATGGATGTGATATGATGTATAACAGCTGTATACTACTATCTCTGTATGGATGTGATATGATATATAACAGCTGTATACTACTATCTCTGTATGGATGTGATATGATGTATAACAGCTGTATACTACTATCTCTGTATAGATGTGATATGATATATAACAGCTGTATACTACTATCTCTGTATGGATGTGATATGATATATAACAGCTGTATACTACTATCTCTGTATGGATGTGATATGATATATAACAGCTGTATACTACTATCTCTGTATGGATGTGATATGATATATAACAGCTGTATACTACTATCTCTGTATGGATGTGATATGATGTATAACAGCTGTATACTACTATCTCTGTATGGATGTGATATGATGTATAACAGCTGTATACTACTACCTCTGTATGCTCTCCAAATGCTATTACATTTAATAAAACGCCCAAATTCAATGAAAGAAGTGAACGGCGCCGCCCATCTAGGCGCACCGCTCTGATTCACCGCTTTGCGCTGTTCCCAAAGTTCAAATTATTTCAACTTTTGACCTAGTTGCCGCCTAGAGGTGGGTAGTAACGAGTTACATTTACTCCGTTACATTTACTTGAGTAAGTTTTTGGAAAAAAATGATACTTCTAGGAGTAGTTTTTAAATCACTGTACTTTTTACTTTTACTTGAGTAGATTTGTGAAGAAGAAACTGTACTCTTACTCCGCTACATTAGGCTACAATGAGCTCGTTACTTTTCTTTGGTATTCTACGCATCATTGTTTTTATCCCCCCGCGTACGCCTCATTTTAATGTTTTATTTTGACAGAGAGAGAGACTTCCGCTAAAGCCTCTACCACGTCACTGTGTTTCACCCAATCAAACGTAGTTGTGTAGTCTCGTCACCTTCCTCAAACCTAGCAGCGGGATGGGTTAGCTTTTACAGTCGCAGCAAAACAAAAATGGCAACTTCAGAAACGTCACAGACGAGGAGGAACCGCGCCCTGTACTACGAAGCAAGATCAACATGCCCTGGATTTATTTCAGTTCCCCGGCTTCACCTAACCTAACCACCGCGGTCCCGCATAAACTGTGTCATGACGCTGGTTATCAACTAGTTCAACCAACCCAGGGTTTCCCAATCCAGCGGCGCCTGTTCACATAAAAGAGGTGATGTTTGCACAACATGACCAACAATAGCCACATATTTTACATAAGAAGAGCATACTATAATTCTACATAAAAATGAACACATACATGGTTTTACAGGCAAAACGCAATACAGTCGCTGCTTCCTAAAACGGGAAGATATTCAAGCTGGCAAAAAAAAATAAAAATAGCCGACGCTGTAGATGTGCACAACTCGTATCAATATCACTTCCCCATCAGTCAGGCACAAGATCTGACCATAATTACACTTGTACTTTCCATAAACTGTCGTTGCTTTAGCCTTTTATTTCAGTTGCAACCATGGCAGTGAGAGCGATCCTGAGAGCAAATAAAAAATATAAAAAACATAAAACCGCTGTGCGCATTACACACGGCAAATATTGACATCAGGGAATGATAACGGGGCTGTCGGTCTCTAAATATTTTTTGTATGAGCACACCCCTCTCTTTTTCTCTCTCCCCCTCTCTCCCTCTCTCTCCGCGCACCGAGCTCCACCTGATCTTCTAGGAACGGTGAAGCCGTTATCAGTGGAGTATTGATTGGTCAGTAGGCGGTGCTTTCACACCGGTTGATCTCTGATCTCCAACTTATCCTGCTCCCGACCAGGTTAGGCGTCCAGCAGTTACCACGGCGATTGAACCCGATAACAAGTGATCCACCTTTGTGATTGAAAGCATGTTTACCTTAGTAAAAGTACCAAACAGCAGCTCCATTACCTTGTTCTAGTTCTGCCTGCAGAGTCTGGTAAAAAAAAGTATAAAGGTTTGGAAATTTGTGTTACTTGTGCTTATTTATTTTTTTATGTATTATTATTTTTTTTAAGTACTTAAATTTACCTGGATTATTTTAATTTAAGCTATTTTATAATTAATTAATTAATTTAAATTAATTTAATTGATTGGATGAACTATAATTTGTCTAAATATGAATATTTTGTATTTTTTGTCCGTCTGATTGAATGCTTGTGTTAAAAAAATAAATCAGACGTTACTCAACAGTTACTCAGTACTTGAGTAGTTTTTTTCACCAAGTACTTTTTTACTCTTACTCAAGTAATTATTTGGATGACTACTTTTTACTTTTACTTGAGTCATATTATTCTGAAGTAACAGTACTTTTACTTGAGTACAATTTTTGGCTACTCTACCCACCTCTGGTTGCCGCTGACCTTTTTCGAAAGAGCAACCAATGAGATAACGGCATGTTGTTACCTCCTAACGGGAAATAGCTTCCTTGCCACCCTCGATGACGAATACCTGCGCTGCGCTGAGCTCTCGGCGCCCTACCTACTAGGGCTGTCCTCGACTAAAGAAATTCTTAGTCGACTAACACAGCAAGAAACAGCCCTCAGATATGTTTTTATAATCCTCCCCAAGTTGATGTTTACATTAAGAACTGAGCCCCAGAAAGTTACAATTTAAAACGTTGGAAAAAACTAAAACAAACCTTATGGAGCTTTGATTTCAAAAAAGGTACTCCTGTTATTATACAGTATTTATGTTTACATTTTATTGTTATTTGAACAGCTAAGCATTGAACCAGGTGAAGAAACCTGTTTATTATTTATTCATTTGATTTTTTTAACTCTTCACTGAAATAGCCGGTTTCTATGAAACTACTTGTGACATGTCATATTTGGCTTTGACTTTGACTGAACATTTGCTCTCACTTTGCGGAAAAAATATCGGGATATATATCGTATATATCGATATTCAGCCAAAATATATCGGGATATGACTTTTGGTCCATATCGCCCAGCCCTAACAGTAGGTAAACTTTATATAACTAACTTGGGGGTGTCTAACTGTTCAGATGCACCAATCAGGGCCAGGGAGGGTGTCTAACTGCATGTCAATCACTGCTCATGCACATGCATTCATTCTCCCTTGTGGGGGGATGGGCTTAGGAGACCGTTTGGGGCTTTAGCAGAAAGGGCTGAGAAGTTGTCGATGTAAACATTCGTCGGCTAAGTCCTGGATCTTCCCAATCCTACCTACAGCTCCTTTTTAAAAGTATTGAATTTGGTTGTCAAAGGTCTTGAACTGTTCTTTGTCCTTTTCGTAGGATTAAATAAATGCCGTCGCGTCTTAAATCAAATGTTTTGTGTGTGTAACGTTTTAAATTGACTTTTTTGTATTTATTTTTTATAGCAAGAGCTCTCTGAATGCTAAAAAGTTATTTTATGTTATTAGAGTACAAACACACTTCACAAATGTTTTATAAATTAAGATAGCGTTACTTGTTATCTAAGGATTTTCTCGGGCTTCATTCTTTTAAATCCACGCTGACTTTCCATCATAGTGCCGGGAGGTTATAGCATTACATTTCATCCTAGATGGTATGAAAAATGTCTTAACTCTCGTATTGTCTTCCCATCGGCCGTGTGCCTGGTTAGCCTGCATCATAAAGTTTAAATTATAAACCAATTCCATGTTTCACCTTCTTATTCCATCTTATTATCACTAGTTAACATCTATTCAGAATGCACGCTCAATAAACCTCATTTATATGAAATTATACCTACATTTTGAGTAAAAAAAATGATGGATTACTTTGACTATTTCGACACTTTGACACTTTTTCGATGCTTCTTTTTGGACGGTTTTGACGCTTTCAGTGCACGTACTTACCTTCTGTCTTCTGGTTTGCCTGTTTGTAAAGCAAAAAGTATAAATTATTATCTAATTCTGTGCTACATCTAGACTTCTGGCCAACTTAATTCAGTTATTTTTGAGCATTTTTTGGTTAAAAGAAACCCAAATTACTGATAAAGATACTTTGAAAACGGGTCAATTTCTACCAGAGGACAACAGGAGGGTTAAAAAAATATCTTACTTTTAACGTGGAGAATCCTGGGGGGACCATGGTGTTGCAGCTTTATAGTGATCCATTATCTGTTCAACACATGTTCTATTAAAGAAAAGATAGAAAATACATATTTGTGTGTGCTGTAAAGTGGTCAGAAAAATTGAAATCGAAATCGGCTAAAAATCGGTATCGGTTGGCCTAACTCAAAGAAAATCTGAATCGGCCTAGAAAGTTGTAGTCAGTGCATCTCTAGTTTCTAGTGTTTATAGATCCGTTTTAAACTTTGTTCTCATTAAGTACGAGTACTGAGACAGCGAGAACGTGTACATGCACACTAATATTATCCAGATGAGAGGAAAATATGTGGGAGTTTCCATTCTGAATAGTCTTGTGATGAACTGATTTGTGTTGTGAGATGACGGTTTCTCCACAGTGTCGTTTTATTAAACGCTCCGAGAGACTCTCGAGCCGTAAAATCAGCATTCATCTCGCGCCACCAGTGTCTCTGCATCCAGCTGTGATCCCATAATGCACCTCTGCACACGTGAACCCTGCAGAAAGACGGCTGATGCTCAGGCACATGCTCAACAACACACCCAGTCAGCTGACAGACCTCACACACACACACACACACACACATGAATACAACTATTTCATTCATCTCTGAGCCTTCACATCCCTTCTGTTGTAGACACTGAATCGTAATCTTTCCCACTAAACGCACCAATAAATCAGAAAACGCCACCTTTCACTGCGACGCACTTTGACCTTCTTATCGGAGCTGCGTTCAACAAACTGTTGGCAGAAACTCTCACAGTTTACAGGTTATAAATGGCAACGGACGGATGCTCTGTGGCACAATGTGAGAAGTTGCACAAGTACCTGAAACCGTTGCAGAACGCTGAATTCAACTACACGCACGTTATCCCTCCTGTTGTCCTCGTGGTCAGATTTGACCCATTTTTTAAAAAAAGTTTCAATTATATCAGAAATTTGGATTTCATTCACCAAAATTGTCCAAAAAATTAACCGGGATGGTTCCATACAACGTTCTCCGCAGGTAAAACACATTATCAGTTCACTACTTTGATTGAATTTGGGTGTTTTATTCAATTTTCTTGCACTGGGGAAAAAAAAAATTATAAAAGAACGTTGAAAAAAGCATCAAAAACTTCAATTAAAGATTAAAAAAACCCGACATCGGAAAAGCTTCAGAAACGTCAGAAAAACGGACAACAACATCAGGAAAAGTGACCAAAAAAAGTTTTATTTTGACCCAGAAAATACTAAAAGTTGTTGTTGGTTGTAAGGTTAAAAAAAGATGAAGAATAATTCACATTATTTTCCTAGAGTATGTCTTTTCCATCCAGGCGTCCCTTCACTGCAGAGAGATTAAAGCTAAGTACAGCAGTATGTTAATCCCTCAGGTCTGATCGAGTAATAACAGGCCAACAAACAGTGGGGAGGTCAAAGGTCACATTGCTGTCGCCTTAGAGCAAGGGGGGGTCAAACTCAACGCCACTAAGGACCAGACTGGAAAACGAGATTCACATCCAGGGAACCGACATTAGTTTAGTTTATTGACATGCTTTTATTTTGAAAAAAGTCAAATATCTTTGACTGTATTATTGCATGTTTCATATTGCTTTCTTACTGACAATTTGGTCAACATAAAGGGTCCGTGCAATGCCTATCAGTTCAATTTTCTAAAAGCACAAACGGACATTTGGAAAAACAGAAATGGGTACATTTTTTATCCAATTTGTTTTTTTCTGCCTCGACAAATAAAAAAATTGGATCTTTAAACCCGTTTTTCCAATTTTCTGTTTTTTATTCAGAGGATCAGAAATTTAGAAAATTACAAAATTACCTTTGGGGCTCCAATTATTCATAATACTGCTATGGTTTTATCTTCCTCTACTTTGTGGAATGTGCAGGTCATTAACTGCATATGGACAAAAAAACAACAACAAACTGATAGACTTTGGGGTCAGAGGTGTAACTGATGGTTTCAAGTGGGGCGTAGCTAGGCAGAACGAGGGAGAGAATACCATGGCAGTATTATGAATAATTGGAGCTCAAATGCAATTTTGTAATTTTCAAAATTTCTGATCCTCTGAATAAAAAAAGGAAATTGGAAAAACGGGTTTAAAGATCCAATTTTTTAAAACGAGATTCGCATCCAGGGAACAGACATTAGTTTGTTTTATTGACATGCTTTTATTTTGAAAAAAGTCAAATATCTTTGACTGTATTATTGCATGTTTCATATTGCTTTCTTACTGACAATTTGGTCGACATAAAGGGTCAGTGTAACGCCTATCAGTTAAATTTTTTCTATAAGCACAAAACGGACATTTGGAAAAACAGAAAAATGGGGTAAAATATCCAATTTTAAATTTTTTTCCACCTTGACAAATTAAAAAATGTGATCTTTAAACCTGTTTTTTTCAATTTTTCTGTTTTTTTATTCAGAGGATCAGAAATTTTGAAAAATTACCAAATTGCGTCTGGGGCTCCAATTATTCATAAAACTAAACAGAACGAGGGAGAGAATACCATGGCAGTATTACGAATAATTGGAGCTCAAATGCAATTTTTGTAATTTTCTAAATTTCTGATCCTCTGAATAAAAACAGAAAATTGGAAAAACGGGTTTAAAGATCCAATTTTTTAATTTGTCAAGGTGGGAAAAAACAAATTGGATATTGGAACCCATTTTTCTGTTTTTCCAAATGTCCGTTTGTGCTTAGAAAATTGAACTGATAAGCGTCACACGGACCATAAAGCCCTAAAAAAAAAAGTCAGAAAAAGGTAACTTAGCCATCAAAGAAAAAAAGTGCCCAAAAAGGTTGAAAAAAATCAACAAATTCAGGAAAAAAATGCTTTAAAATGCGCCAACAACATAAAAAAAACATAGAAAAAATATACCAATACTTATGCCAATAAAGCTGATTCTGATTTATTATTGTGTCAAAGGACTCAAAGCTTGACTTTTGATTCCAGGTAATTATTTAGCCTGATATGTTTTAATTGATATGTTTTAATTATTAAAACCTGATGATTATTGTGTGCTCCTCTTTTGTCTCCTGCAGGCGTCCTTCCTCACAAAGAAGCTCAATATCACAGGAAAGAGAGTGAACCTGGCCATATGGGTGAGAGCTACCATCTTTGTTGATGTTACACACAGTTTACGGTAGGGCTGGCTGTCGCCGCTAATCTGCCAAATCGATTCGGATTCAAAAGGTCCTGATTCGATGACGTAAAATATTGGTGTTTTTAAGCCCCCAAGGTCGCCTTCCAGGTAGTGCTGCAGGATTAGGCAATGGTTAGCGTTAGGTTAGGGTTAAAAATCACATTATTATATCACATTAACTATTGACATTATACCTCTATATATCACATTTAACTACTGACATTATACCTCTATATATCACATTTAACTATTGACATTATACCTCTATATATCACATTAACTACTGACATTATACCTCTATATATCACATTTAACTACTGACATTATACCGCTATATATCACATTTAACTATTGACATTATACCTCTATATATCACATTTAACTATTGACATTATACCTCTATATATCCCATTTAACTATTGACATTATACCTCTATATATCACATTTAACTATTGACATTATACCTCTATATATCACATTTAACTACTGACATTATACCTCTATATATCACATTTAACTACTGACATTATACCTCTATATATCACATTTAACTATTGACATTATACCTCTATATATCACATTTAACTACTGACATTATACCTCTATATATCACATTTAACTACTGACATTATACCTCTATATATCACATTTAACTACTGACATTATACCTCTATATATCACATTTAACTACTGACATTATACCTCTATATATCACATGTTAACTATTGACATTATACCTCTATATATCACATTTAACAATTGACATTATACCTCTATATATCACATTAACTACTGACATTATACCTCTATATATGACATGTAACTATTGACATTATACATCTATATATATATATATCACATTTAACTACTGACATTATACCTCTATATATCACATTTAACTACTGACATTATATCTCTATATATCACATTAACTACTGACATTATACCTCTATATATCACATTTAACTACTGACATTATACCTCTATATATCACATTAACTACTGACATTATACCTCTATATATGACATGTAACTATTGACATTATACCTCTATATATATATATCACATTTAACTACTGACATTATACCTCTATATATCACATTTAACTACTGACATTATATCTCTATATATCACATTAACTACTGACATTATACCTCTATATATCACATTAACTATTGACATTATACCTCTATATATCACATTTAACTACTGACATTATACCTCTATATATCAAATTTAACTACTGACATTATACCTCTATATATATCACATTTAACTACTGACATTATACCTCTATATATCACATTTAACAATTGACATTATACCTCTATATATCACATTAACTACTGACATTATACCTCTATATATGACATGTAACTATTGACATTATACCTCTATATATATATATCACATTTAACTACTGACATTATACCTCTATATATGACATGTAACTATTGACATTATACCTCTATATATATATATCACATTTAACTACTGACATTATACCTCTATATATGACATGTAACTATTGACATTATACCTCTATATATGACATGTAACTATTGACATTATACCTCTATATATATATATCACATTTAACTACTGACATTATACCTCTATATATCACATTTAACTACTGACATTATACCTCTATATATCACATTTAACTACTGACATTATATCTCTATATATCACATTTAACTACTGACATTATATCTCTATATATCACATTTAACTACTGACATTATACCTCTATATATCACATGTAACTATTGACATTATACCTCTATATATATCACATTTAACTACTGACATTATACCTCTATATATCACATTTAACTACTGACATTATACCTCTATATATCACATTTAACTACTGACATTATACCTCTATATATCACATTTAACTACTGACATTATATCTCTATATATCACATTTAACTACTGACATTATATCTCTATATATCACATTTAACTACTGACATTATATCTCTATATATCACATTTAACTACTGACATTATACCTCTATATATGACATGTAACTACTGACATTATACCTCTATATATGACATGTAACTATTGACATTATACCTCTATATATATATATCACATTTAACTACTGACATTATACCTCTATATATCACATTTAACTACTGACATTATACCTCTATATATCACATTTAACTACTGACATTATACCTCTATATATCACATTTAACTACTGACATTATATCTCTATATATCACATTTAACTACTGACATTATATCTCTATATATCACATTTAACTACTGACATTATACCTCTATATATCACATTTAACTACTGACATTATATCTCTATATATCACATTTAACTACTGACATTATACCTCTATATATCACATGTAACTACTGACATTATACCTCTATATATCACATGTAACTACTGACATTATACCTCTATATATCACATTTAACTACTGACATTATACCTCTATATATGACATGTAACTACTGACATTATACCTCTATATATCACATGTAACTACTGACATTATACCTCTATATATCACATTTAACTACTGACATACCTCTATATATATATCACATTTAGCTACTGACATTATCGCCAATATGTAGCCAGACTTTTGGAGCATTATTTAACCGCGGTCCGTGTACGTTTTGATAGTTTGTTTTTTCGTTTGAACCACAAAACAAAATAACGAGAAACCAGCTTTTTTTCGTATCAGACCAAAAATAAAGAAACTGTAAAAAAAGAGCCGTTCTCCGTTTTTGGTTTCTGAATCCAAAAACCAAAAACGACTAAACCAAATACAAATAACGGTCCGATTTTGGTTTTTTGAAATTTCTTTTTTTTTATTTCTCCATTTGAATATCTACATTAAAAGAAAGGCCACGTGACCCGGAAGTAATAGTAAATAAAGCCTATAAAAATAAAAACCAAGCTTTTAGAACGGTCATAATATGCAGCACTAACGTTATACCAGAGTAACGTTAGAAGAAAAAAAATAATCAATAAATAGGCTTATATAAACCTGGACAGAAAGAAATATGTTAGCAACAGTAGTTTATTACAGTGATTTAATATCGTGCCTATCCACGTACACATCATTCACGTTTAATGAGCGCATGCATTTGGTTCAATACAGTTGGTAATAGTTAACCTAGAACTTATTGTGTGTGCAGAGTTGTTACTGTTAGCACTATATTATATAATTAAATTTAGGGCTGGGCGATTTGGCCTAAAAATAAAATCCCCGATTTTTAAAAAAAAAAATCCGATTTAAGATTTAAATCGATTTTTTTCTCCTTCTACTTAAAATCAATCTGCAGATGAAAAGGAAATTGTTCCAAACAAGTTTTATTTTGTTTTGACTCATACACACACACACACACACACACACACACACACACGGGGGGCAAGTATATCATTATGATTATTCATGCCAATTTTGTGGAAATATACATTGGTTTGAGTGTTGTTTTTTTGGGGGGGATATATATTCAACAACAACAAAACGGATGCGTGAGATAAAACTGTTTTCACACATACAGGTAATTCACTTATCGTTCCTCGCTAAAATTTCAAATAATTTTAACATTATTGCGCAACCTTGCCCCTATTTTCACCTGTAGCTGAGTAACGTACGTTAACATACCATGATGGTGTCTTGAATGTAGCATACCTGTAGCAAGCTCCTTCGTAGCGGCATTAGTAGACGCGTTGAGCCGCAAAAGAGTTTCTCAACACCCGCTCTGGTGCCCCGCAGGGTGCTCCTTCAGGTCAGCGGTAGCTGGTGGTTCAGTGACCGAGAATAGGTGACTCTCAGCCGGGGACAGCACCGCGAGCTGCCGGTCATTTCAGCGGAGATTACGGATAAGTAAGTAATGAAACGACTGGTTAAGAAAATAATTAATGTTAGTCCCTGTCGCTGCCATGTTGTTTGTGTATCTCTGTGGCAAACGCGCGGAGGGGGCCGTTCGGAGCTACGGGAGCCCAGAAGGGAGCGTCGGCGGATGTTAAGGAGGAAATCGATTTTTCATTTCAAAAAATCCACGTTGACTACACATTCGAGTTAATCGATAAAATCGATTTATTGCCCAGCCCTAATTAAATTAATATTTAATGTGGTTTCAGTAATGGACCAAACTGTTCCCCCTTTCTACCAGCAGTGTATGAAGGTAAATGGTGCAAAAGGTGAGAGCTTGTAGAATACAATGTGAGAACTTGC
The DNA here is from genome assembly GCA_025617405.1 of Perca schrenkii. Classification (NCBI taxonomy): domain Eukaryota; kingdom Metazoa; phylum Chordata; class Actinopteri; order Perciformes; family Percidae; genus Perca; species Perca schrenkii. Next base: position 24,608,292 of record CM046809.1, on the reverse strand, counting down.
AGAACAAAAAATCTGAACTATGTTAAAATTTGCACTTTTAAAAAAATATTCACACACGTGATCTGAATTTGAAGTCGCAGAAAAAATATTCACAAATGTGTAGATTGATATTTGCATGAAAACAATGACAGCTGCAACTTGTAATGCATACTCGTGTAGGCTACTTTATTTCTTTTTACTCAGGTTCGTTTTCCATCACAACCACAACTCGGTGATTACAACCTCTCGAATCTGTCACTGCAGCTTCACATATGTGCTCATCTGCGCCTCGACTTTTGCAACACTTGTTGCGATTCATTTGGTGCAAAACTAATTTGTAACTGGACTGTGGCTGTGCAGCTCTGAGCCAACGGAACGATGAAAGCAGGGTTTCTATCGCCAGATGAGGGACAACTCTGTCCGGCTTATTTAGGCAGCATGGAAGCTTAGTGGAATAGCAAGCTAGAGTTAGCCAACTAACCAACCAGCCTGCTTCTAAATAAATACCTTTTTATTATCTTAACACTTTTTAACAGTCAAACTGAAACTCTGGCGGTGAGCTCCAGGTCCTGCAGCTGCAGACGGACCGTCATCAGTGGGGATCGGCCAGCGTAGCAACGTTACTATTATCGCCAGAAAGCTTCACTGCCGACCTCGACCTGCAGTCGGAGCTCCAGCGGGACACGGAGAGCCCCGCACCCGTTTTTTTTTAATTAAACGTAATTTACAAAGCGATCATATCGCACTGAAAGCTAATATTTTGTCACTAGCATCCTACACCTGTCCTCTGTCAAATACAGTTGCATTTTCGGCTTTGAACAAAACCGTTCAGGAATTGTTACAGCAGAAGTGGGGCGTGCGTCATGTATCATTCGTCCCTCCTAGTCGGGACGATTGAAACAGCATAGGGGGGGGGGGCGAATATAAACTTCCCACAACTTCAATATTTTACTACATATCATGAATGGTCCTCCCAAAAGGTGTTATTTTAGATAGAATTGTTGCTGGGCTATACGTCTTCGTGAATATCTCATTGCCGTCACCTACGAAGCGCGTTTTTTGAAATATCATGCACTGTGGATGATTCTGCCATTTTTATAGCTAGAACAGTACGCTTTCCCATTTATATCATGTTTCTATTGTGGAAAATGTCGTTTCACTAGGTTTAGGTCACTGCACATCCAAATAAGTGCCTTTAACAGCCCATCAGTCTAGGATAACGGTACTAGGATAACGGGAAAACTCACCGACGTATAGCCCAGCAACCATCTTTCTAAAATAACACCTTTTTGGGAGGACCATTCATGATATGTAGTAAAATATTGAAGTTGTGGGAAGTTTATATGGCTTAAATTGTATGTTTCATTCGCGCCCCCCTCCTGTTTCTACTCGTCCCGACCAGGGAGGAATGAAACATTACGCACGCCCCACTTCTGCTGTAATAATTCCTGAACGGTTTTGTTCAAAGCTGAAAATGCAACTGTATTTGACAGAGGACAGGTGTAGGTTGCTATAGTGACAAAATATTAGCTTTCAATGCGATATGATCGCTTTGTAAATTAAGTTTAATTAAAAAGTATTTAAACTGTCCCGGCTCTCCCTTATATAATATAGTGCTAACAGTAACAACTGTGCACACACAATAAGTTTCAAGTTTAACTATTACCAACTGTATTGAACCAAATGCATGCGCTCATTAAACATGACTGATGTGTACGTGGATAGGCACGATATTAAATCACTGTAATAAACTACTGTTGCTAACATATTTCTTTCGGTCCAGGTTTATATAAGCCTATTTATTGATTGTTTTTTTTTCTTCTAACGTTACTCTGGTATAACGTTAATGCTGCATATTATGACCGTTCTAAAAGCTTGGTTTTTATTTTTATAGGCTTTATTTACTATTACTTCCGGGTCACGTGGCCAGCCTGTCTTTCTTTTAATGTAGATATTCAAATGGAGAAATAAAAAAAAGGAATTTCAAAAAACCAAAATCGGACCGTTATTTGTATTTGGTTTAGTCGTTTTTCGTTTTTGGATTCAGAAACCAAAAACGGAAAACGGCTCTTTTTTACAGTTTCTTTGTTTTTTGGTTTGAAACGACAAACGAAAAACAGCTGGTTTCTCCTTATTTTGTTTTGTGGTTCAAACGAAAAAACAAACTATCAAAACGTACACGGACCAACCGCCTTCCAGATGAGCTAGCGTGACATATTTGGTACCAATGGACTCCTGACGTCTTTATAGTTTCATATTTATTCCATTCATTTATTTGTATCAAACCGACAGATATTGACTACGTTTACAAGCTGTCAATTTTCGGGTTATGGTCGGGTTAAGGTCACTATTCGGGTTTCTGAAACATTCGGAATAACCTGTTTACATGTGTGAGCAGAGAGAGTTACTCCTGTATACATGGAATATAATAACCTGTTTACATGTGTGAGCAGAGAGAGTTACTCCTGTATACATGGAATATAATAACATGTTTACATGTGTGAGCAGAGAGAGTTACTCCTGTATACATGGAATATAATAACATGTTTACATGTGTGAGCAGAGAGAGTTACTCCTGTATACATGGAATATAATAACATGTTTACATGTGTGAGCAGAGAGAGTTACTCCTGTATACATGGAATATAATAACATGTTATACATGTGTGAGCAGAGAGAGTTACTCCTGTATACATGGAATATAATAACATGTTTACATGCGTGATCAGAGAGAGTTACTCCTGTATACATGGAATATAATAACATGTTTACATGTGTGAGCAGAGAGAGTTACTCCTGTATACATGGAATATAATAACATGTTTACATGTGTGATCAGAGAGAGTTACTCCTGTATACATGGAATATAATAACATGTTTACATGTGTGAGCAGAGAGAGTTACTCCTGTATACATGGAATATAATAACATGTTTACATGTGTGAGCAGAGAGAGTTACTCCTGTATACATGGAATATAATAACCTGTTTACATGTGTGAGCAGAGAGAGTTACTCCTGTATACATGGAATATAATAACCTGTTTACATGTGTGAGCAGAGAGAGTTACTCCTGTATACATGGAATATAATAACATGTTTACATGCGTGATCAGAGAGAGTTACTCCTGTATACATGGAATATAATAACATGTTTACATGTGTGATCAGAGAGAGTTACTCCTGTATACATGGAATATAATAACATGTTTACATGTGTGATCAGAGAGAGTTACTCCTGTATACATGGAATATAATAACATGTTTACATGTGTGAGCAGAGAGAGTTACTCCTGTATACATGGAATATAATAACATGTTTACATGTGTGAGCAGAGAGTGTTACTCCTGTATACATGGAATATAATAACATGTTTACATGTGTGATCAGAGAGAGTTACTCCTGTATACATGGAATATAATAACATGTTTACATGTGTGAGCAGAGAGTGTTACTCCTGTATACATGGAATATAATAACATGTTTACATGTGTGAGCAGAGAGAGTTACTCCTGTATACATGGAATATAATAACCTGTTATACATGTGTGAGCAGAGAGAGTTACTCCTGTATACATGGAATATAATAACCCGTTATACATGTGTGAGCAGAGAGTTACTCCTGTATACATGGAATATAATAACATGTTTACATGTGTGAGCAGAGAGAGTTACTCCTGTATACATGGAATATAATAACCCGTTATACATGTGTGAGCAGAGAGAGTTACTCCTGTATACATGGAATATAATAACATGTTATACATGTGTGAGCAGAGAGAGTTACTCCTGTATACATGGAATATAATAACATGTTTACATGTGTGAGCAGAGAGAGTTACTCCTGTATACGTGGAGTTTGTAATCAATTGGCGATATCCCGATGTAAACGGTGACGCACCGTCAGCGTCTGGACGTACGGACAACATTAAGACACAATAACTTCTCGGTCACCTTCTTATAAATCTCACTATCTCGGTACTTTCTGCCGTCAACAATTATATTCCTGGTTTTCACCACACTAATAAAGAAACTGGTTTCCTCCTCGCTCCAAAAGTGGTTTTGAACGGGTTATTGGCTGCATGTAAACGTAGTGAGTGATTCTGAGTTTTATAAATCTACATTAGATCATTCGAATGAAAATCGATTTGAATCGGAAAATCTATTTTTTTTTTTTTTTTTTTAAACCCAGCCTTGGTTAACAGTGATTAAAATATGAACGGTGTTGTGCGTTTGTGTGTTTTTTTTAGGACACAGCCGGCCAGGAGCGTTTCCATGCGTTGGGTCCCATCTACTACAGAGACTCCAACGGAGCCGTACTAGTGTACGACGTCACAGACGAAGACTCCTTTCAGAAGGTAACGACGCAGAAAAAAAATATTATTTGAAGCTTTTGTGCGTAGCTTTTTGATATTAATGAACGTCCGTTAAATTCAAGCCGTTGCTAACTAAGACTCTGACTGTGACGGACGCAACAATTTTCTGTTATATGGAGAAACACAGAGAGAGTTGTGTCGAGCTGATATCTGGCAAAGCGAGACTAGTCTTGAAATAATATTCTTCTTAAAAAAAATAAACAAAATCTGCTATTTTTGGCTCCTACAAGAGCACAACCAGAAACCTAAGGACATTGAGAAATTTGGCATTGCTACAAATACAGTACAGGCCAAATGTTTGGACACACCTTCTCATTCAATGCGTTTCCTTTTTATTTTCATGACTATTTACATTGTAGATTCTCACTGAAGGCATCAAAACTATAAATGAACACAAATGGAATTATGTACTTAACAAAAAGGTGTGAAATAACTGAAAACATGTCTTATATTTTAGATGCTTCAAAGTAGCCACCCTTTGCCTTTTTATTAATAAGGGAAATAATTCCACTAATGAACCCTGACAAAGCACACCTGTGAAGGTAAAACCATTTCAGGTGACTACCTCATGAAGCTCATTGAGAGAACACCAAGGGTTTGCAGAGTTATCAAAAAAAAGCAAAGGGTGGCTACTTTGAAGAATCTAAAATATAAGACATGTTTTCAGTTATTTCACACTTTTTTTGTTAAGTACATAATTCCATATGTGTTCATTCATAGTTTTGATGCCTTCAGTGAGAATCTACAATGTAAATAGTCATGAAAATAAAAAGGAAACACATTAAATGAGAAGGTGTGTCCAAACTTTTGGCCTGTACTGTATGTTTTGTTAATTTATGCCGAAAGTGTTTGTTCAATGTTCTCGAATGTGTTTTTTAAACTTTCTTTTCAGCTTCGTCGCCTCTCTTCCTCGCTTCACATCTTTTTATTCTCTCCTCCATTTCCTCCGTTTGGTTTTTAACACCGTTTTTGTATAAAAGTCTGTTGGTTTCTGTGTTTTGCAGGTGAAGAACTGGGTGAAGGAGTTGAGGAAAATGTTGGGCAACGACATTTGTTTATGTATAGTAGGTAAGTTCTCAAAAAAAATCATTTTCTTTACGTGAACGTTTCAGGGCATCAACAACAAAAACCAGAGTGGTTATTAATGAGCCTGATGAAATAAAACGTAAGAAGAATTGTAAACGTAGCGAGCATCTCACCATCACTAACGTTCTCTACATTCATATTTAGACGCAACAAATGATATATTCAGCTACTATAAAGCCTGGAAGTTGGAAGTTAGAACGGAAGTACAAAGAGTCGTTGCTATGGAGATGATGCATCGTCTCGTCTCATTGGTGGGAACGTTGCAGACCGACGCGTTGCAAGTAGTTGCAAGTTTCAACTCGTCTTTTCGCGAATCTCTGGTCTGAATTGGGCTTAATATGATTGTTGAGGATTTCCCTCCTCTGTGTCCCCTCTTTTAGGACAATGTGTCCGACTCCATTAAAAGACCTATATATCCCCGCGCATTCGTTAAAGGTCCCATGGCATACAAAATTCACGTTTGTGAGGTTTTTTTAACATTAATATGAGTTCCCCCAGCCTGCCTATGGTCGCCCCAGTGGCTAGAAATGGTGATAGGTGTAAACCGAGCCCTGGGTATCCTGCTCTGTCTTTGAGAAAATGAAAGCTCAGATGGACCAATCAGGAATCTTCTCCTTATGAGGTCATAAGGAGCAAGGTTACCTCCACAGTAATACAGTATTAGGGGACCACTAAGGTCTATATAAAAGAGACTTCAGATACAGTATTAGGGGACCACTAAGGTCTATATAAAAGAGACTTCAGATACAGTATTAGGGGACCACTAAGGTCTATATAAAAGAGACTTCAGATACAGTATTAGGGGACCACTAAGGTCTATATAAAAGAGACTTCAGATACAGTATTAGGGGACCACTAAGGCCTATATTATTATTATTATACACAGATCTGTGGGATCACGAAGCACGCAGAGACTCAGTTTCCCTAGCGAGAGACCGGAGCCGGTCCACCTATCTCTAGACTGTCAGACCTCATGAGCCCCGATCTATCCTTCCCCTCATCTCTTACACTTTCTTTCTTGGGCCCCCTCTTCTTCTTCCGCACCGGGACTGCTGTCTTCACACAACACCCGCAGGGTGGGGGCCACTGTATTATGTCTCGTCCTCATTTGTTATTATTACTCAATGTACTTTGCTCGAGGCCACTGTGACCCTAAATATCTTATATTTACCGCTTGAGCTAAACAATCTGTGTGTCAGTTTCCTTTTTATTCGGGGAACCACCGTCTCTATGACAGCACACAACTCTAATAATGTAGTAATAATAATAGTAATAATGTATACTTTATTAATCCCGCAAGGGGAAATTCCAATGTTTTCACTCTGTTGTTATTACACACAGGCCAGAATTACACACCCATGCTCAAAACCTATACATGCACTAGGGCTGTCCTCCGCTAAAGAAAGTTCTTAGTCGACTAACACTTATAGAATTTAGTCGACTAATGGATTAGTTGATTTAATTGACAGAGCTGTGCTCTTTGAGAGGTGGTTAAGACTAGAAAAGCACAATATAAATGTAGTTAATTAACCATCTGTAAAACTGAGTTTCTCCACAATTAATCCTGCAAAAGCACCACTTTAAATCTTGTGTTTACTATAAATGTGCTCAGAAGTTTCTTGGAAATAAGTAATTAAGCATGAATAAGCATAAAAAATGACTAATGGACTAAAGAAATCTTAGTCGACTAAGACCAAAACTACTGATTAGTCGACTAATCGACTAAGAGGTGGAAGCCCTAACATGCACTAATGGAGAGATGTCAGAGTGGTGCAATAAGCATACACCAAAACACACTTGGTCTCTTATGTAAACCTTTTACATTCTTATTATATTCATCTGCAACTAGTAAGAACATTATTCTACACCAGGGGTGTTAAACTCAACTTCACTAAGGGCCACACTGGACAATATGAATCGCATTAAGGGCCAGACGTGTTTGACATGCTTTTATTCAACCAAAAAAGTCAAATACCTTTTGACTGTATTATTCGTGTCTCATATAGCTTTCTCACTAACAGTTTGGTTGACATAAAGCCCTAAAAAAAAGTTCCTTAGCCATCATAGAGTTTAGCAAATCAAGCAGAACAATTAATCTTTTACAACAACCTGAGTGAGTCTCAAAGTCGGCAAACCTGCCAAATTCTGCTTTGAGTGTTGCATAACCGCAGTCTAAAAAACACTTTTTTTATTAGTTTGTTTTCATGTTTTTGTGTCACAGAAATGAATGATTAAATTCTTAATATAAAGTTATCTGTCTGTGTGTGACCTCATGGGGGAAACTTTCCAGTTTTAACTGGATTATGTTGTTGTTGGTCATCTGCAGTTACAGAATCTGCTGTTTTTATAATGTAATTCTGGCAGTAAATCACATGAAGACAAAGTGATTTTAGGACAGTGAAGTTCGAGGCTCTGCTAAAAAAAAAACGTATTGCACCTGTACATTGCTGTGAAATTGCTTGTACGTCCCGCTGTTGGAATCCTCTACAGCGAAATAAAGTCACACTTAACTGTCAGCATTTTGACGGTGTTTAAGCCAGCTGCTAGCTAACGGTAGGGCTAACGGTAGGCTAACGTTACCTGCTACAAAGTGTAACGTTACTGTTAACTAGCGTGACATGCAGCTACAGTACAAGCCAAAAGTGTGGACACACCTTCTCATTCAATGCGTTTCCTTTTTATTTTCATGACTATTTACATTGTAGATTCTCACTGAAGGCATCAAAACTATGAATGAACACATATGGAATTATGTGCTTCACAAAAAAGTGTGAAATAACTGAAAACATGTCTTATATTTTAGATTCTTCAAAGTAGCCACCCTTTGCTTTTTTTGATAACTCTGCAAACCCTTGGTGTTCTCTCAATGAGCTTCATGAGGTAGTCACCTGAAATGGTTTTACCTTCACAGGTGTGCTTTGTCAGGGTTCATTAGTGGAATTATTTCCCTTATTAATAAAAAAAAGCAAAGGGTGGCTACTTTGAAGAATCTAAAATATAAGACATGTTTTCAGTTATTTCACACTTTTTTGTTAAGTACATAATTCCATATGTGTTCATTCATAGTTTTGATGCCTTCAGTGAGAATCTACAATGTAAATAGTCATGAAAATAAAAAGGAAACACAATGAATGAGAAGGTGTGTCCAAACTTTTGGCCTGTACTGTATGTCTCTGTTGCCTCTAATGTCTGTTTCGGAGCATCAGAGGGCAGCGCAGGCATTTAAGTGGCACCAAAATCCGCGTTGCTGTTCGGTCCGCTAAGTTTGGGTACCCAACCCTAGACACCCCTAATAATTACAGAGATGGGGGTAGAGGGGTAATATTCTGAGGAGTATCTCAGAATTTCTGTGACTGAAGTTGTAAATTTAGAGGGGAAATAACTTGTGATATTCTCTGATATTAACGCGTTTGCTTTCTTCTCTCTGCAGGTAATAAAATAGATTTGGACAAAGACAGACATGTTTCAGTGGAAGAGGCTGAGAGGTAAACACCGAATGCCGATTTTTCTACGTTTGTGCTCTTTGATTTAAACAAATTAAACCCCTGATGAGGAAGATGATGATGATGATGATGATGAGTTTGTTGATTAGACACTTGACTAGGGGTGCACAATTTAGAAAATCTCATGATTCAAAATTGATTTTTCGATTCAAAAACAATTCACAGTATGTAAATGTAGGTACTTTTCCCATGTGATTGCAGTAGACAATAAAAATAAAAAATATGAATGGATTCTGAATCAGTAGAGCTTGAATTGCAATACGAATGTGAATTGATTTTTTTGCACACCCCTACTTGCAGTAGTGGAATGTAACTAAGTACATTTACTCCAGTACTGTACTTAGGTACACATGTTGAGCTACTTGTACTTTACTTGAGTCTTTTCTTTTCTGGTCACTTTCTACTTCTACTCTACATTTCAGAGAGAAATATTGGACTTTTTACTCCACTACATTCATCTGTTCCAGCTTTAGTTACTAGTTACTTTAGTTACTCCACTACATTCATCTGTTCCAGCTTTAGTTACTAGTTACTTTAGTTACTCCACTACATTCATCTGTTACAGCTTTAGTTACTAGTTACATTAGTTACTCCACTACATTCATCTGTTCCAGCTTTAGTTACTAGTTATTTTAGTTACTCCACTACATTCATCTGTTCCAGCTTTAGTTACTAGTTACTTTAGTTACTCCGCTACATTCATCTGTTACAGCTTTAGTTACTAGTTTACTTTAGTTACTCCACTACATTCATCTGTTCCAGCTTTAGTTACTAGTTACTTTAGTTACTCCCCTACATTCATCTGTTACAGCTTTAGTTACTAGTTACATTAGTTACTCCACTACATTCATCTGTTCCAGCTTTAGTTACTAGTTACTTTAGTTACTCCACTACATTCATCTGTCCCAGCTTTAGTTACTAGTTACTTTAGTTACTCCACTACATTCATCTGTCACAGCTTTAGTTACTAGTTTACTTTAGTTACTCCACTACATTCATCTGTTCCAGCTTTAGTTACTAGTTACTTTAGTTACTCCACTACATTCATCTGTTCCAGCTTTAGTTACTAGTTACTTTAGTTACTCCCCTACATTCATCTGTTACAGCTTTAGTTACTAGTTACATTAGTTACTCCACTACATTCATCTGTTCCAGCTTTAGTTACTAGTTACTTTAGTTACTCCACTACATTCATCTGTTCCAGCTTTAGTTACTAGTTACTTTAGTTACTCCACTACATTCATCTGTTCCAGCTTTAGTTACTAGTTACTTTAGTTACTCCGCTACATTCATCTGTTCCAGCTTTAGTTACTAGTTACTTTAGTTACTCCGCTACATTCATCTGTTACAGCTTTAGTTACTAGTTACTTTAGTTACTCCTCTACATTCATCTGTTCCAGCTTTAGTTACTAGTTACTTTAGTTACTCCGCTACATTCATCTGTTACAGCTTTAGTTACTAGTTACTTTAGTTACTCCACTACATTCATCTGTTCCAGCTTTAGTTACTAGTTACTTTAGTTACTCCTCTACATTCATCTGTTACAGCTTTAGTTACTAGTTACTTTAGTTACTCCGCTACATTCATCTGTTACAGCTTTAGTTACTAGTTACTTTAGTTACTCCTCTACATTCATCTGTTCCAGCTTTAGTTACTAGTTACTTTAGTTACTCCGCTACATTCATCTGTTACAGCTTTAGTTACTAGTTACTTTAGTTACTCCACTACATTCATCTGTTACAGCTTTAGTTACTAGTTACTTTAGTTACTCCACTACATTCATCTGGTACAGCTTTAGTTACTAGTTACTTTAGTTACTCCACTACATTCATCTGTTACAGCTTTAGTTACTAGTTACTTTAGTTACTCCACTACATTCATCTGTTACAGCTTTAGTTACTAGTTACTTTAGTTACTCCACTACATTCATCTGTTACAGCTTTAGTTACTAGTTACTTTAGTTACTCCACTACATTCATCTGTTACAGCTTTAGTTACTAGTTACTTTAGTTACTCCACTACATTCATCTGTTCCAGCTTTAGTTACTAGTTACTTTAGTTACTCCACTACATTCATCTGTTCCAGCTTTAGTTACTAGTTACTTTAGTTACTCCACTACATTCATCTGTTACAGCTTTAGTTACTAGTTACTTTAGTTACTCCACTACATTCATCTGTTCCAGCTTTAGTTACTAGTTACTTTAGTTACTCCACTACATTCATCTGTTACAGCTTTAGTTACTAGTTACTTTAGTTACTCCACTACATTCATCTGTTACAGCTTTAGTTACTAGTTACTTTAGTTACTCCGCTACATTCATCTGTTACAGCTTTAGTTACTAGTTACTTTAGTTACTCCACTACATTCATCTGTTCCAGCTTTAGTTACTAGTTACTTTAGTTACTCCGCTACATTCATCTGTTCCAGCTTTAGTTACTAGTTACTTTAGTTACTCCGCTACATTCATCTGTTACAGCTTTAGTTACTAGTTACTTTAGTTACTCCACTACATTCATCTGTTACAGCTTTAGTTACTAGTTACTTTAGTTACTCCGCTACATTCATCTGTTACAGCTTTAGTTACTTTAGTTACTAGTTACTTTAGTTACTCCACTACATTCATCTGTTACAGCTTTAGTTACTTTAGTTACTAGCTACTTTAGTTACTCCGCTACATTCATCTGTTACAGCTTTAGTTACTAGTTACTTTAGTTACTCCGCTACATTCACCTGTTCCAGCTTTAGTTACTAGTTACTTTAGTTACTCCGCTACATTCATCTGTTACAGCTTTAGTTACTAGTTACTTTAGTTACTCCACTACATTCATCTGTTACAGCTTTAGTTACTTTAGTTACTAGTTACTTTAGTTACTAGTTACTTTACATATTCAGATTCCTGCACACAGAACTCATGTAGTTTATAAATCTGATATTTTATTCTAAAGTAAACTAGCCGACAATTTAACGGACTACAAGTCACGCTGAGATGATGAGACCATTAAACACACAACTCTGTGTGTGTGTGTGTGTGTGTGTGTGTGTGTGTGTGTGTGTGTGTGTGTGTGTGTGTGTGTGTGTGTGTGTGTGTGTCTCCTCTTTACCCTTTCTACAACGGGAGGATTCTTCTTAACTTTTAATACTTTAACTACATGTTCCTGATGATACTTGCAGATGTTTACTCCAGTACCATTTTCAATGCAGGACTTTAACTTTTAACAGAGTATTTTTACAGTGTGGTATCAGTACATTCACTGAAGTAAAGGATCAGAGTACTTCTTCCAGCGATGTACACACACCGGTGTTTCATCAGTCCTCTATTCTCTCTCTCTCTCCGTGTTTCCGTAGTTACGCTGAGTCGGTGGGAGCCAAACACTACCACACATCAGCCAAGTTAAATAAAGGCATCGAGGAACTCTTCCTGGATCTCTGTAAAAGTAAGACCCACCAAACACTCGTCAGACGTTTTCTAAAATATGAACATTAAGAGATCCGAACGGTTCGAGACCCAAAGCGACTAGGGCTGCCACCTCTTACTAATCGGTAGTTTTTTGGTCTTAGTCCACTAAGATTTCTTTAGTCCATTAGTCATTTTTTATCCTTATTCATGCTTAATTACTTATTTCCAAGAAACTTCTGAGCACATTTATGGTAAACACAAGATTTAAAGTGGTGCTTTTGCAGGATTAATTGTGGAGAAACTCAGTTTTACAGATGGTTAATTAACTACATTTATATTGTGCTTTTCTAGTCTTAACCACCTCTCAAAGAGCACAGCTCTGTCAATTAAATCAACTAATCCATTAGTCGACTAAATCCTATAAGTGTTAGTCGACTAAGAAGTTCTTTAGTCGAGGACAGTCCTACTTTATACTACTATAGTTTCTTTTCCCACATGTTCCTTTTTATCCTGAAACCAAACAAACGATAGAAACAAACAGATTTTTTGGGTGAAGTTTGTCTTCAGAGCTTCAACATAAGACACAACAGTGTCGGCTTATTGTGACGCGACCCACATTCCCCGAGGTCTTTGAATGCACGGCGGGCTTACACGGCGACAGCGTGGTGAAGCTCGGAGGCTTTCTCTCTCGGCCTGGGTTAAAATAATCCCATTCTCCAATTAATATCAGTCTTTGTTCGAGCGATCTGATATTGATTCTTAAATCCAGAAATGGATCTTGTAAACATCTGCCTTTTCACCATGGACGTGGAAGTAGAAAGTCCTTTTCAAGATACTTTAGCCCTAGTAAACAATAAACAAACTACGCAGCAACCAACGAGACTGAAGGACATCAGTCAGTGTGGTGTTAGTAGAGGTACTTTTACTGCAGTAAAGGGTCTGAATACTTCTCCTGGAGCTGAGTTTGAGCTCTGTGCGTGTTTTTTCAGGGATGATGGAAACAGCGCAGGCCGAGGAGAGGTTGAAGGGCAACGGAGCCAGCCAATCAGCATCGAGCAGGCGGGGCGTACAGATCGTCGACGACGAACCACAAGCCACGCCCGCCGGAGGATGCTGCTCTTCTGGCTAGCTCACGCACACACAAACACACACACACACACACACGCATATATATATATATACACACACACACACACACATACACACACGCTTGCAGAAACATTCACGAGTGTCTCTGTTGCTCTAAAATCCTTCAAAAAACAGAAAAAGAAAAAAAAGGATCCCAACTGTTTCTGCTGTGTTCATTCAGCACCGCCTTTGCTGCTAAGGATCATGGGAAATCATATTTAAAATGGTTTAATCGCTGTTCCCTTCAGAATAAAAGTAACTCGTGATCAAAATGGGCACTTTAATGACTTTGATTTCCTACAGAAGCAGTCACTAAAACTTTAAAATCCCCCATCCAGTCTGTATCTAATATATTCAATAAAAGAGCTGAAATAACTTTGGAGGAACGCAACGTGGTGGCAGATTTATTTTGTTTTTTTTGTCGGGGGGGAGGGAGGGGGTTGATCTCTCGAGGGATATTAAACATACAAACACACACACTGTATAAACCTCCATTAATCACCGTATTTATCTCAGAACATCAACATGTTTTTCAAACCCAGAAGACAGTTTGCGGTGAAATATCGCCGCCTGCTGGACAGAATATGAAAGGACCGCTTCAGATTTTATTCAGGTTCGTGTTAAAGCTGTAGCAGCGTATGTCGATTTGGGTTCACGATAAATTTTGGTCCTTCTAGTTGTGCGCCACACCAAAAAAAAACACAGGAAAGTGTTTTTTTTAAACTGCGATTAGCTGACCATTCAGAGCAGACATTTGACTCAGAAATTCCCCCAGAAGCAGAGCGAGAGTTCTCATATTCAGGCTGAGAAACTGTAATCATTGTTTTGCTTGATTTGCTAAATTCTACGATGGCTGAGGAACTCTTTTGATGACTTTTGTAGCGCTGCATGTCAACAAAAATGCGACCAAAAAGCCGTACAAAAAGTGTTAAAAAAAAAGTGAAATGCAGTAACAAAAACACGTCAATAAACTCTCTCCATGTCTGGCCCTTGGTGGGATTCTCTTTTTTGCCCTCTGGGAAAATGAGTTAGACACTCCTTGCTTTAGAGTCTCTACTCACTCTGAAGATAATCGCCGTCACTCTCTCACTTCTCCCTCGCTCTACCACACACACACACGTGATGCAAGCCTTCCGTGATCGCAAAGAATTCGGAAACCATGATTCAGGAAATTTGCTAGATTTTTCTGCCAGGAAAAGTTGCCAGAAGACAGTGATGAGGTCTTTTGGTTTTGGGCGTGTTAGTTTAAACGGAGAATAGTTCTTCTACTGGAGGTTAAATCACTCGTGTGCACAGAGATCACTTTTGGCTCCAAACTCTGCTTAAAAAAACCTGATTTTTGTTGATATTTTTTGCTCGAAAAAATAAAAATTCTCAAAGTCAATTAATTCTCTTTTTGTGATTAATAACTGAGCTCTGAAGTTTAATAGTAGCGTCCTCGATAGTTCATTCGTCCTCCTCGTCCTCTGAATGGTTTTTAAAGCGCACGCGCACACACACACACACACACACACACACACACACACACACACACACACACACAGAAACACACACGCAGACACACAGACACAGACAGAAACACACACGCAGACACACACAGACACAGACAGACACACACACGCACAGATACACACACGCACGCACACAGACACACACACACACATGGGCACACACACAGACACACACACACGTGGGCGCACACGCAGACAGACACGCACACACACAGGCACACACACACACACTGGCACACATGCAGACACACACACACATGCAGACACACACACACACATGGGCACACAGACACACACACACGTGGGCGCACACGCAGACAGACACGCACACACACAGGCACACACACACACACACACGGGCACACACGCAGACACACACACACTCAGGCACACAGACACGCACACACACAGACACACACACACACACACACACGTGGGCACACAGACAGACACACACACACACACACACACACGTGGGCACACAGACAGACACACAGACACACACACACACACACACAGGCACACACATGGGCGCACACGCAGACAGACACGCACACACACAGGCTCACACACACACACGGGCGCACACAGACACGCACACAGAAACACACAGACACATACACACACATACACGTGCACACAGAAACACAGACCCACACACACACACTCTAATAATGACGTGCATGTTTGATTTCTGTAAAAGGCTTGACTTAAAAAAAAAGAAAAAAAAAGGTGAATAAAAGCGGATTATTTAATAAGTTATATTCACGTGGCGGTGATGGAAGTCTGTACATGAACATAAGTATTGTGTGTGTGTGTGTGTGTGTGTGTGTGCTCTCTCCTGTGTACTTTATCCTGTTGTGTTCCAGCGGGCCTGTAGCTCCATTAATCTCTCTGCTTACTGAAAGAACTACAGTGACATTGTCTAAAAAAAACTACATACATGGATGTCTGAGGAACGGCTGCACGGAGAGAGAAGAGTAAGAACTCAACGCTGCTCTCTCTCTTTCTCTTTGGGGCTTGGAAAAGGAAGAAAGAAAAAAAAAAAATCAGCACACTTTTTTGGAAAATGTACTTTTTTTAAACTGCTAGTGTCAAAAGTGTTTTGTAAAGATTATAGAACAATTATAACGATTTACACAACGCACCGAGCTCTCGCACAGTGTCGTTATTTCATGTTCACTGTTCGTTTTTTATCTTTTTTTTAATGCCTTTTATTTGTGACAGGACTGCTTCGACATGAAAGGAGAGAGAGAGAGAGAGAGGGGTGACTGAAGTTTTTTTCTTTTATTTCAAAGTTTTTATGACTATTTTCGACCTACAGTACAGGCCAAAAGTTTGGACACACCTTCTCATTCAATGTTTTTCTTTTGTTTTCATGACTATTTACATTGTAGATTCTCACTGAAGGCATCAAAACTATGAATGAACACATATGGAATTATGTACTTAACAAAAAAGTGTGAAATAACTGAAAACATATCTTATATTTTAGATTCTTCAAAGTAGCCACCCTCTGCTTTTTTTGATAACTCTGCAAACCCTTGGTGTTCTCTCAATGAGCTTCATGAGGTAGTCACCTGAAATGGTTTTACCTTCACAGGTGTGCTTTGTCAGGGTTCATTAGTGGAATTATTTCCCTTATTAATAAAAAAAAGCAAAGGGTGGCTACTTTGAAGAATTTAAAATATAAGACATGTTTTCAGTTATTTCACACTTTTTTGTTAAGTACATAATTCCATATGTGTTCATTCATAGTTTTGATGCCTTCAGTGAGAATCTACAATGTAAATAGTCATGAAAATAAAAAGGAAACGCAGTGAATGAGAAGGTGTGTCCAAACTTTTGGCCTGTACTGTATTCTTGCCTTCCTTCCTTCCTTCCTTCTTTCTACCGTCTTTTTCCAAGTTTTTTTGTCTCCTTTTTCCATCAGCATCTAAATGTTTTCCAGGTTCCAAGGCTGTTGTTTAGTAAATCTAAATCGCTGACATCGCTGTATTCTTCATCTTTATAGAGACTTTTTATTTCTACCAAAAATTATTTGAACGGGTTAGGGGATACATGGCTTAAATGGCCCATATTATGAAAAAAAAACACTTTTTTCTGGTGATTTGGGGTGTTATTTTGTGTCTCTGGTGCTTCAAACACACATACAGACTTTGAAAAACAACCATCCATGGTGTTCTGAGTGAGATCTGGTTTCTGAATGTGTCCTGCCTTCAGTCTCCTGGTGAGCTGGTCAACATCGGCTCGGACTGTGACGTCACAGTCCAAAATGAGCCGGCTAACCACAACCGTTAGCTCGTAGCGTTAGCGTTAGCTTGCTACTTCATTCTCAATAGCAAAGCACTGCTACAACACACACTAGTTCACCATAATCTCCAGAAGAACTACTTCCATGTGCTCCCTGGTTTAGAAGAAGTCTCCCAGCTGATCATGCCTTGGAACTGACCGGAGATGCAAACTGGACACACACACACACACTCTAGACACACACACTGGGGACACACACACACCGGACACACACACTGGACACACACACATACACCGGACACACACACTGGACACACACACACACACACTGGACACACACACATACACCGGACACACACACTGGACACACACACACACACTGGACAGACACACTGGACACACACACACTGGACACACACACTGGACACACACACACACACACTAGACACACACACTGGACACACACACCGGACACACACACACTAGACACACACACTGGACACACACACACACACACTAGACACACACACTGGACACACACACCGGACACACACACACTAGACACACACACTGGACACACACACACTGGACACACACACTGGACACACACACACACACACTAGACACACACTGGACACACACCGGACACACACACTAGACACACACACTGGACACACACACACACACACTGGACAGACACACTGGACACACACACACACCGGACACACACACTGGACACACACACATACACCGGACACACACACTGGACACACACACACACACTGGACAGACACACTGGACACACACACACACGGGACACACTGGACACACACACACACACACCGGACACGACAACTGGACACACACACACACACACACTGGACAGACACACTGGACACACACACACACACCGGACACGCAAACTGGACACACACACACACACACTGGACAGACACACTGGACACACATACACTCACACACACACATACACACACACCGGACCCACACACACACTGGATACACACACACACCGGACACGAAAACTAGACACACACACACACACACTGGACACACACACTGGACACACACACACACACACCGGACACGCAAACTAGACACACACACACACACACACACACTGGACACACTCACACACACACCGGACCCACACACACACTGGAACTGATTGAAGTTGGAGAAACAGCCTTTCTTTTACTGTCTATGGAGCTAGCTGACATGCTCTACATCTGAGCTACTGAGCATGTGCGAGTGCAATCAAAGATAGTACAGAAGAAGAAGAGAAGAGGTCTCACTCTGTAGCTAAAATCAGAGACCAGGTGAAAAGAGGATCTGCAGCAGTGAGAGAGAGCTGGGCAGTACAACTAAAATATGGTGTTTTTTGAAAATTAAACCATGTAAACCTATTCTGGTACAACCTCTAAAATACAATTATGAACCTGAAAATGAGCATGATATGGGCGCTTTAAAAACAAATGAACATTATTGAAAAATTGACTGTCATGGCGGCTCGTCCAGAATACGATCTCCTATTGGACTAAAATAGTTCACCGAAAAAACATGTTTCTGGAAACATTTGAAGAGAGAAATAGGCTGTGTGTGTGTGTGTGTGTGTGTGTGTGTGTGTGTGTGTCTGTGTATGTCTCTGTGTGTGTGTGTCTGTGTGTGTGTTTGTGTTTGTCTCTGTGTGTGTGTCTGTCTCTGTGTGTGTATGTGTGTGTGTCTGTGTGTGTGTGTGTGTCTGTGTGTGTGTGTGTGTGTGTGTGTGTGTGTGTCTCTGTGTGTGTGTGTGTGTCTCTGTGTGTGTGTGTGTGTCTGTGTGTGTGTGTGTGTGTTTGTGTGTGTGTGTCTCTGTGTGTGTTTTTGTGCAAACTGGACACACACACACTAGACACACACACTGGACACACACACACACCGGACACGCAAACTGGACACACACACACACATACACACTTGACACACACACACACCAGAAACACACACCAGACACACACACCGGACACACACACACACACACCAGACACACACCGGACACACACCGGACACACACACACACACTGATGACTAATTCAGGTGGAGGAGGGAACTAATTAGGTGTCTGAGACAAACGTCTCCGAGAAGAAAGGAGCTACAGCTGCAGACGGAAACAGAGAAACAGAGATGGACTTCCAGCACGTTGTGAGTACCTGCATGTTCCCATGTGTGAGCTGGTTTAATCTGGTCTGATACTGGACTTAACGCATAATCGTCGTTCAATATATTAATGTTAAAAAGGATCACGTCTTAAAACAAGGATTGTTAACCCTCCTGCTGTCCTGTGGTCAAATGTGACCCATTTTAAAATAGTTTCTATATCAGAAATTTAGGTTTTCTTTCAAACAAATTGTCAAAAAGAAATAACGTGGATGGTTCCCTACAACGCTCTTCTCAAGTAAAATAAATGCTCAGTTCACTACTTTCATTGAATTGGGGTGTTTTATTCAATTTAATAGCATTTAAAGAAAATAATATTCAAATAACGTTGAAAAGAGCCTCAAAAACGTCGAGAAAAAGGGACAAAAACATCTGGAAAATCTTCAAAAACGTCAGGTATAGTGATAAAATGTCAGGTATAGTGATAAAACGTCAGGTATAGTGATAAAACGTCAGGTATAGTGATAAAACGTCGTGATAAAATGTCAGGTATAGTGATAAAACGTCGTGATAAAATATCAGGTATAGTGATAAAACGTCGTGATAAAATATCAGGTATAGTGATAAAATGTCGTGATTAAACGTCAGGTATAGTGATAAAACGTCAGGTATAGTGATAAAACGTCAGGTATAGTGATAAAATGTCAGGTATAGTGATAAAATGTCAGGCATAGTGATAAAATGTCAGGTATAGTGATAAAATGTCAGGCATAGTGATAAAATGTCAGGCATAGTGATAAAATGTCAGGCATTGTGATAAAATGTCGTGATTAAACGTCAGGTATAGTGATAAAATGTCGTGATAAAACGTCAGGTATAGTGATAAAACGTCAGGTATAGTGATAAAACGTCAGGTATAGTGATAAAACGTCAGGTATAGTGATAAAACGTCAGGTATAGTGATAAAATATCAGGTATAGTGATAAAACATTGTGATAAAATATCAGGTATAGTGATAAAATGTCAGGTATAGTGATAAAATGTCAGGTATAGTGATAAAACGTAAGGTATAGTGATAAAAGTGTTGAAAAGATGACCCAGAAAAACTACATAGTTGATGGGAAGCATCTCAATTAGTTTTACTGAAGATATAACGTATATTTTCTACTATGAAAATCTGTTTTATGCACAAAAATCTAATGCCTTAATGCAGGACTTTTTCACTATTAGCATCTTCAAATGTCATCAAATATAAAAAGAAATTCAGCAGGAAGATTTTCATTGCAGGGATACTGATTATAAGTCACATTTTCCGTTTTTGGCGAGTAAATCTCAGAGGGCTATCGGCA
>CM046809.1:24540055-24582555 GCA_025617405.1 Perca schrenkii | reverse complement strand
CTCTTTCCCGGTGCTGGCTGAGCGTTACTGAGCAGCCTCCAACTGAGCTTGAAGACGTAGATGTGACGTGAGCAACCTGTCTGAAAGTGTGAAGTCTTCTGGTAGCTGTGCCGAGAGAAATCTCAATCATTCCCAATCTTACAGAGACGGAGAGTGTAGGTATATGTAAGGAGATAACATAGACACAGGCTAATTACTGATCACTAACATGCTAGTTAACATTAGTAATTAAACCTAAACAGATAATGGAAGTCCAAACTGCCTGTGAGCTTCTCCTGTACTATACGGTAATTCCTCTACTGTGTGACAGTAAGTCTCGTGGTTATGACCCAATCGTTAGCCTATTTTTATAAAAGCGTCTGCTACGGAGCCATAACGTGAGCTACAAGGTAATGGAGCCTTTTATACATTGTCGTGTTTCTTTAGAAATAAACAACGGACAAATAGAGTCTTTAAACGCTTCAGATGTAAAGTTATTCGCCGTCAAAGTGACGTCAAAATGAATGGGAGTCAATGGGATGCTAACGGGAGGTGATGGCTTGGTAGCATCAAAATGGCGCCATAGGAGGTTCGAGTTCTGAAGCGAAGCTTAACCCTTTGACGCCTGAATTTATTCACAATTATATAAGAACTTTATTATGTGTGTTCCTGGCTCCAAGCTGATGCTAAATTAAGTTGAGATTGTTAATTTGTCTATAGCATTAAAGAATAGATATAAATTTACGTATGATGCAAATTAGCGACAACAGGCATTCATGGTAAAATTCTTTACAAAATGGTAAAATTAATAAAACATATTTTCAAGTAATTGACAAATAAATGAATCTTGACAACAGCAAGAAAGAAAACACTCTCCTACTCCCTAACATTGACAGTAGTCTTTTTAGGGTTAGGGTTAGGGGTTAGGGGTTAATTTCGCTTCCGTGAACTGGATGTAATTCCCACTCCGACCGGTCCTACGAGAAACCAGTGCGTGCAAAAGGTTCCTAGGTATGTATCGACTGTAAAAACACCGGCATTGGGGGGAATACACACACTATCTCGCCTGCAGTCGGAATGGAAGGGGTTTGATGCAAATTAGCGACAGGCTGTGAGAACATTGGGCTGTGGGAACATAGGGCTGTGGGAACATAGGGCTGTGGGAACATAGGGCTGTGGGAACATAGGGTTGTGGGAACATAGGGCTGTTAGAACATTGGGCTGTGGGAACATAGGGCTGTGGGAACATAGGGCTGTAGGAACATAGGGCTGTGGGAACATAGGGCTGTGGGAACATAGGGCTGTGGGAACATAGGGCTGTGGGAACATAGGGCTGTGGGAACATAGGGCTGTAGGAACATAGGGCTGTGGGAACATAGGGCTGTGGGAACATAGGGCTGTGGGAACATAGGGCTGTGGGAACATAGGGCTGTAGGAACATAGGCACGCTCCCCAAATAAGGACAAAGACTCAAGTGAGTTGTTATATATAATCTATATTTACAATGTAAATGGGTTAGAACGGCAGAACGCTGAACAAGACGTTTTAATGTTCCACAGTGAGAGGGTCAAAGTTAAAAAAATATAAAAAAACGGACATGATACGTCAAGCTGTTATACAGACGTTGGTATCAAAGGATTTTTCGATGCTTTTCAATGTTTTTGCCGCTTTTTTCAACATCTTTGTTGCTTTTTTTGTGAGTTTTCGAAGTCTTTGGCGATTTTTTTTCTAAGTTTTTGTTGCGTTTTCCGACATTTGTCGCCTTTTGACGTTTTGTGTCTTTTTTCGTGTGTTTTTTTTACCTTTTTTCCAATGTTTTTGTCACTTTAAAAAAAAAAACATACATGCATACATGTCCCAAGAGCCTCCCTAGATGGTTGGAGATCTCAACCCCCCACCTAAAAGTTACACCCTTGGATACACACACAATACTTAATATAATTGGGGGTGGCAGTAGCTCAGTCCGTAGGGACTTTGGGTTGGGAACCGGAGGGTTGTTTGTTTATTTATTTATTTATTTATTTATTTATTCGGGACAGTGCACATTAATGAACAATCTAACATTTCTGTACAGACTGTAAATGAGCCAGGTTATAGCATAAATGCTAATTTTCACCTGTAGTCCCGAGGCAGGAAAACAACAACATGCAAGGTAATGCAATGCAAAAGAATATGACAATATACAATATCAAACAAGGAACACATTAGCACACATTCAGACAGATTACATTACATCAGTAAAATTAGTCAAAATGATGACATAACTGGGAACTTTTAAGAAATAGTTTAAAGTGCTTTTTAAATGTGCAATAAGTTGGACATTCTCTAATGTTCGTTGGGATGGTGTTCCAGAAATGACCTCCTCTGATAGACAGAACAGTTTGTCCAAAGGTAGCTTTTCTATGCGGGATCTCTATATCTCCTCTAAATGAGGCTCTGGTACAATAACCTCTGTCAGACCTTGGTTTAATGTATAAGGTTCAAGTCCCAGTATGGGCCAAAGTACAGAGTGTGGATTGGTAGCTGGAGAGATGCCCGTTCACCTCCTGGGCACTGCCAGGTGTCCAGCACTGGTTTCCATTTGTGCATGAATAGGTCCTGAGCATGTGTGTGTGTGTATTTCAGGCCTGTGTGTGTAGTGATTTCTAACAAACAGAGTGTAAATTGTAATTTCCCCACTGGGGATCAATAAACAGTATAAATTATTATTATTATACTCAGTGGGAACATCCAGTGTGTGTGTGTGTTTCAGCTGGGTCGTATCGAGGCAGAGCTTCGGGAGTCTGAACGTCTGGACATCGAGCGGCAGCAAGAATCCGAATTCCTTCGTCAACAGGAAAACAAATTGCTGAGAGCCAACCTGTGCTACCTGAGCCTCAGCCAGCGGGTCGCCAAGTACACAACTCAAACCCTAACCGGGGCTAGGGTGACCAGACGTCCCGAAAAATTCGGGACAGTCCCGAAATCCAAGCAGTTGTCTAGGGCTGCCACCTCTTAGTCGATTAGTCGAGTAATCGGTCGTTTTGGTCTTAGTCGACTAAGATTTCTTTAGTCGATTCGTCATTTTTTATCCTTATCCATGCTTAATTACTTATTTCCAAGAAACTTCTGAGCACATTTATGGTAAACACAAGATTTAAAGTGGTGCTTTTGCAGGATTAATTGTGGAGAAACTCAGTTTTACAGATGGTTAATTAACTACATTTATATTGTGCTTTTCTAGTCTTAACCACCTCTCAAAGAGCACAGCTCTGTCAATTAAATCAACTAATCCATTAGTCGACTAAATCCTATAAGTGTTAGTCGACTAAGAAGTTCTTTAGTCGAGGAAAGCTCTACAGTTGTCCCGAATCCCGAATCCTGCCCTAATTGTCCCGAAAATTAGAGCAAAGTCTCAAAAGCAGACTCTCGAGTATTTATTTATTTATTTTTTGACTTTCGAGTAGTTCTAGTCTGATAGAACATTAAAAACTGTTCGTGGTGATTGAGTCATCCTGCAGCCAGCTCCCCTCGGCTGCTCATTGGCTGCAAGTTGCAACGCAAATTTTCATTCATTCATTTTTGAAATGGAGGCTCAGGCTGGTGTCCCGGGACCCGATCAAGATCAACACAAAAAGCAAAAATGTCTCTGCAGGTACTGGGAGGACTGGGTAGGGGAATACCCCTGGATTACTGCCTTTTTTTCGCGATGCAAACAAAGCGTTTTGCAATGTACAGTACAGGCCAAAAGTTTGGACACACCTTCTCATTCAATGTGTTTCTTTATTTTCATGACTATTTACATTGTAGATTTTCACTGAAGGCATCAAAACTATGAATGAACACATATGGAATTATGTACTTAACAAAAAAGTGTGAAATGACTGAAAACATGTCTTATATTTTAGATTCTTCAAAGTAGACACCCTTTGATTTTTTTGATAACTCTGCAAACCCTTGGTGTTCTCTCAATGAGCTTCATGAGGTAGTCACCTGAAATGGTTTTACCTTCACAGGTGTGCTTTGTCAGGGTTCATTAGTGGAAGTTTTTCCCTTATTAATAAAAAAGCAAAGGGTGGCTACTTTGAAGAATCTAAAATATAAGACATGTTTTCAGTTATTTCACACTTTTTTGTTAAGTACATAATTCCATATGTGTTCATTCATAGTTTTGATGCCTTCAGTGAGAATCTACAATGTAAATAGTCATGAAAATAAAAAGCAAACGCATTGAATGAGAAGGTGTGTCCAAACTTTTGGCCTGTACTATATGTAGGAAGGAGTTTGGTGGGGGGGGTCCGACTTCATGCTCCATGCTACATATAGCCACGTATAGCCACGCTTTCCAAAAAACAACTCTTCATCTTGTTTAACACACAACTTTAATGAAACCTAGATTTTTTTAATGGTACATGTTTTTTTTGACTCTCAAGTAGTTATAGTATGAACATTAAGAGGACCAATACCAAAAAAAGAAATCACCCCCCCCGCCCCCCCCCCCCCCCGTCCCGAATTTGACCCATTCTCATCTGGTCACCCTAACCAGGGCACTTCATTTTAATTTCAGATTTTACCCCCACAGTATCATTCCTGCACCACAAGGTAACTCCTGGCGTTTTCTCTGTTGCGTGTCCTCCACAGACCGTTCGTCAGCAGCTACTTCAGGAAGTTCCCCATGCACATTTACTGCCTTCCTGTCCAGCCTGCCAATCACAGAGGCCGGAGGCGGGGCCTGATGAAGAGGAGATGAGGGCACGGGGCTTTGAAAATATCTTAAAATAGTTTATTTCTGCTTTCAAATGGAACTCGTGAGTTTGTGGTTACTGTTGGTACACGATCCGTGCTGCGCATGCACAAGATGATAATCCTGTTTTACGAGTTATCTTAATACCTCCGTGGGATTTGTCGGTACA
The DNA here is from genome assembly GCA_025617405.1 of Perca schrenkii. Taxonomy (NCBI): domain Eukaryota; kingdom Metazoa; phylum Chordata; class Actinopteri; order Perciformes; family Percidae; genus Perca; species Perca schrenkii. The sequence continues at coordinate 24,577,684 of CM046809.1, read as the reverse complement.
CGATCCGTTCTGCCTTCACGATCTGTTCTGCACATGCGCAAAGTGTTCGCGCATGCGCTGTTGTACGAGAATTTACGACACTGCACGATCTGTTCCACGCTTCAGGTCGACAGTCAAGCTAACGTTAGTTTAGCTAACCGCTAATTTGGCTAACCGCTAGCTGAGAAAGCATGTAATAACTTTAAAAGACCCTCAAAATAAAACTTGAAAATAAACGTTAACATATATAACTTTACGTGTGCTCATTTAAAATACAATCACTCAATACTCATCTTTATTGTTATTACTGTAAAATCTTAATGTAGTTGTAGCCTGCTTCTCCCTTTAAGTTTGACTTAACGTTATTTTAGACTGAATCTAGCTGTCAGCTAGCGGTTAGCCAAATTAGCTGTTAGCTAAACTAACGTTAGCTTCCCGGTGGAGGCTAGCCATAGGCTAGCGTGGAACAGATCGTGCAGGTCGTATCCTCGGTAAAACAGTAATATCTTGCGCATGCGCAGAACGGATCGTGCAGGCAGAACAGATCGTGTACCGACAGGATTTACGACACTGCACGATCCGTCATAGTTGTAGCGGTCTGCTGTTAGCCTCGTGGATGTATTACGAGAATTGTTAGCCTCCGCCGGGAAGCTAACGCTAGTTTAGCTAACAGCTAATTCGGCTAACCGCTAGCTGGCAGCTTGATTCAGTCTAAAATAACGTTCACTCAAACTAGAAAAGCAGGCTACAGCTACATTAAGACTTTACAGTAATAACAATAAAGACAAGTATTGAGTGATTGTATTTTAAATGAGCACAAGTAAAGTAGAACATGACGTAACAGCTGTTATATATATAGTAACGGTTATTTTCAGGTTTGAGGGTCTTTTACATGCTGTCCCAGCTAGCGGGTAGCCGAATTAGCTGTTCGCTAAACTAACGTTAGCTCTCCAGTTGAGGCTAACGGCAAACCAGGCCGCTACAACTACAACAAGAAGCGTGGAACAGATTGTGCAGTGTCGTAAATCCTCATACAACAGGATTATCATAAGCGTGATCATCCTGTGCATGCACATAACGGATCGTGCAGGCAGCACAGATCGTGTACCGACAGTTACAACACGGGAAATCATGTACACGATATGCTTGGCTTAAACCAAGTGGTTAAAGTGATGGTTTGGAGTAATGTCCCCCTAGGGTCCTTTGCACCATGACCTCGAGCCAAACACCCCCCCAGAAGCTTTTTTCACCTGGGTCGAACATTGGGAGAGTTAGCGTAGAGTAGCGTTATCAGCTGAATAGCTTAGCACAGGGGCTAATGGACCCAAAGTGTCTCTTAACATTACCCCACTAATAATGCCTGAAATGATACCAAACGTCTACAGTAGTATATATAGGTTATGCACTCATAAAACGATGGATTGGGAAGTTTGTAAGTACACCAGAAGTTTATGTAAATAACATTTGCCTGCTGGCTTCTGCTCTCTGCTGTTGTTGCTTAGGGACCACCTACAAGTTACTACACCAAAAAGAAATGCAACAAAAATATTTATTAATTTAATGATTAAATAAGGTAATGTCTCCAAACTTACCTCAATTATAACTTGTCTCCTGCTAGTTATTCTACAGCACTTACTTTAAAAAATAAGGTAAATTAATAAATATTTTTGTTGCATCTCTTTTTGGTGTTGTAATTTGCAGACGTCCCTAAGCACTCGTCTTACAGCAGCAACAACAACAGCAGAGAGCAGAAGCCCCACAGGCAAGTGTTATTTACATAAACTTCTGGTGTACTTACAAACTTTCCAATCCATCGTTTTATGAGTACATAACCTATATATACTACTGTAGACGTTTGGTATCATTTCGGGCATTATTAGTGGGGTAATGTTAAGAGACACTTTGGATCCATTAGTTCCTGCGCTAAGCTATTCAGCTGATAACGCTACTCTACGCTAACTCTCCCAATGTTAGACCCAGGTGAAAAAAGCTTCTGGGGGGTGTTAGGCTCGAGGTCATGGTGCAAAGGACCCTAGGGTGAAATTACTCCGAACCATCACTTTAAAGGTCTTTACACACTGGGGGCGTGACGAATAGACAACATGCTTTTTTCTTTACCTGAAAAATGTATTTGACTTCCTCCCCCTTCCATTATTCTTTCCATTGTTCTCCTTAAAGTACAAAAAGACACATTTATACATCAAAAACAACCAAGGACACCTTTACATGACAGATAGATCTCCTGGTCCTTGTCTGTCTTTGTTCCCTTGTTTAAACCTTCAATAAAATGTTAATTATACAACAAAAAAGAAACAGAACATGCCTCCGTATTCACGTTCTGATTATGTTTTTTTAAATGTAAACACTGCATGTTCGGTGTATAAGTAGCGTTACTGTGTCCACGTTCAGACACTTATTGGCCAACGTTCTCTCAAAAATATCTGTTCAAATACGAAATATAAATGATCTATTAATGTTTTCAGTTAATTTAATGGTGTAAAACTAAAATGTAACTTCTTACCTTTCTAACAGTATATAGTTTTAACTGTTTACTTTAGTTTTTACTTTACAAGAGCCGGCTAAAGTACGGCATCAATGGTGAGTTAGCCGTGCGCTACCCTTGGCCATAACCGGACACCCCCATCTCCTCGCTGTAAACACTGACCGTTGCTGGTTTTCTGGGGTATTAAGTCCCATCAATGCTGTCAAAACTACCGGATCGTACTTCAGTCCTTCACAATAAAATGACATTGTTTCAACAACTCTGAACTATGCAAAAAAACTCCTTAATTTCCATTACAGTAAAAATATAGAAACTTTTTAGTGGAAAAGATCGTCGCCCGAGCATTATTACTTCTCTTCCTCATCAAAGTCCCTTTCATATACTATTTAGACATCTAAATGTCCATTACATATAGGAAAATTCAATCGTAGATTGTTAGATGGGTATGGATCAAATCTGCTAACATTTTTGGTGAAGATCGGAAACGTAAAGTACCGCAACAAAGACCGGAAGGTGCGTCAGGTCAGAAGTGTCTGAATATGGCCAATAGCAGCGTGTGGTGTCCCAACGTGGACACAGTGACGCTAGGCCTATACCGTATGTTATTGTTATTTTGTTCAAATTGCAATGGACCCTTGGTGTAATTAATCACAATTAGATTAATTACCAAGGCCCTTTGGTGTTTTAGGTGCATACAATAAACAATTAACATATTAAAAAGGGGATCAACAATAACGAATAGTACTGCTACAGTCATAAACATAAATACAGAGTAGATATCAGAGGAGACTTTAAAGAACTGAGAGATAAAATACGCGAATAAAAGTTACAGTGCAGTATAAGAAATTAAACATTAAAGAGCAGTTATTGAGTGTCATACAGTGTCATCAATGCAACTTCAGTATAAGAAATGAACAGTTATTTAAAGAAAGGCCACATCAAAAAGAAAGGTCTTTAGCTTTGATTTAAAAGAACTGAGAGTTGCTGCGGAGCTGCAGTTTTCTGGGAGGTTGTTCCAGATATGTGGAGCTTAAAGACTGAACGCTGCTTCCCCCTGTTTAGTTCTGACTCTGGGGACAACTGATAGGTTGGATATTTCAGCCTACATGTTTCAAATGCATTTTATATATTGTATGTAGGGTACTACACAAGAAGGTTAGTCTGGGGACAACCTTCACCCACAGGAATGTGTGAATCTATTATGAGTTTGGGTACAACTTTCACACAGAGGAAATGGAGCCAGGAATGTGGGAATCTATTAGGAGCATCGGCCATAAAATGTGTAGTTTGGAAGTAAACTGTTGCACTGAAATAGATAGCTTCAAGCGTGTGAGGACAAAAAGTATAAAGGAGGAGTTATTCTGATGTTCGTAGAGACACTATGGGTACATGCTCTGCTCTTGGGAGGGTGTACACATCTTCCTTATCTTCCTTTCTAGGAGAGAAACCTTGGCATATACATTTGGTTCATGTCAACTGTTCTCCCTTTCATGAAAGTATGTTTGTTTGTTGTGTGAATAAAGCTGCATTAGTCTGAACTCATTGTACTCAGAATTTGTTCAGTCTCCATCTCATTTCCAGATATTTTCCAGATATCAGACAACAAGCAGACTTGTCCCAGACCACCTGAGAGGTCTGGGTGGGTTTAAGCGTGAATTATACCAACCCGGTGCACCCGGATTTATGTTGGGTTTTTTTTTCCAGCGGAAACAGGAAGCATGAACGAGTTCCTGGGTAACGTGATGACGCCAGGACTCTCAGAGTGACTGCAGGTCTCTCTTGTAAACTTACTGGGTGAAGATGAGTTCTTTTATGGCGAATGAAAGCCTTGATCCCACCAAGTAGGTCATCCAATCAAATCGAAGCATTGACGTCAATGCTGCTGCTGCTAGTTCGCGACATTACCAATCCCACTATAGCCACGCCAAGACCTGCCCTTCAATAGCATTCACACACTACTATTGACCATGTGACACAGATACAGTGCCTTGCAAAAGTGTTAAATCAGTAATTTCACTGGATAACAATGAGTACATGTATTTATTATTATAACAGCAGATAAATACAAAATATTGAACATATGAAAAACAACATATGTCGACAGCGACACAGGATATTAAACCTTTGAACCTGTAATTGTGTGTCCTCTGTCACTAACACACAAGTTTGCAAACTCTAACTTGAAGCACTAAAATTGATTAAAAAAAATATATATATATATACACTACCAATCAAAAGTTTTAGAACACCCCAATTTTTCTAGTTTTTTTATTGAAATTTTAGCAGTTCAAGTCCAATGAATAGCTTGAAATGGTGCCACACATTTATGGGAACTTCTGCAACAGTGTCGGGAAAAACTTTCTGAAGAATATTTTATTTCCATTGTAGAAAGAATGCCACGAGTGTTTTCGGCTGTTATATCTGCCAAAGGGGGCTACTTTGATGAGTCAAAAATTTAGAATACATTTTAGTTTATAAATTGATTCCATGATTTATTATTTATTATCATTTGTTCTATTCTTTCATTTCAGAGTACAATAAGACATTGAACTGCATGAATTTCAATAAAAACCTGGAAAAATTGGGGTGTTCTAAAACTTTTTTTATTATTAGAATTTTTAGGGGAGCTGAGATGAAATTTAGGGGGGGCTTGAGCCCCCCTAAAAAGGGTTTCAGGAGGGGAGCAGGGAGCCGGAGGCCGAGCTGGAAGCACAGCTGGGCCTAAATAAATGAAATATATTACAATAAAAAGTATGTAAAAAGACATTATAACAAATATGTGTAATATCACCGCTTTAAAAAGGGAAAGAAGGCTGTATGGGTTGTGCAGGGTGTGCAAAAATAATGATCAGGGGATGTTCAAATGTTTACAGTATATGTCATATGTGCAATGGTCATACAATTGTATGTATAAATTATATGTATCATGTAGTATCATGTAGTACATCAAGTATCATGATGTATATAGTTTATTTATACAGTATTATTATGGATATTGTTGTGTAGGCTACAGAAAACACGTAATACACGTTAAACAAAACGTGTACAAGAATGAATAAGCATATTTGGGCATATTTTTCAACAGATAGTGTCTTCCATGATCTGCAACGAACGCAGCATCACGTTTTTACGTAACTGCGTCACTCCCCAGCCCAGCCCTTCTTCTGTGTGCGTTGCAGCTTCAGCCCCGAATCACAGACATCATGGTGAGTTTTAACATGTATTTGCTGTTTCATAAACCGTTAAGAAATAAACGCTTCACCTCTTTAAGCAGCTAAACTGACAGATAGTCTGTTAAATCAACTTCACGCGTCGTAAGCGTTGTTCGTAGCGTCCGTTTAGCATCCCGTTAGCTAGCTAGCGGTGAAAAGCCGGCGAGCAAGCACATGGACGCTATGAATGCGCTAACGGCTAAGCTAACAGCCTCAAAGTAATTGTTAATTTAAAATAAAAGATCTGGTGATGCTGTCGGGTCTGCTACAGCTAATAAAATGTTAGCTGTTGTGTCTGAGGGTGTATTTGTCAGAGACTGCGTGTTCTTGCTCTCCTCAGGTTAGCATGCTGCGTTAGCTTGTCATTAGGGCTTTGTGGCTGTCAAGAGAAACAAATCCGCTATAACGGACAATAAATAGAAGAAAATGTAAAAAATACAATGTTTGAGTCAAACCACACTCAACTTCGACTTCTAACTGACTTTAACTACAGCGTTGGTTGTCAGTAGTTTTTACATTTTTGATTTATTTGTGAATATTTTGTCGATTTGGAAGCTTCTAGCGGTTTCCACATGATGCAGGGCTCGGCTGATGCTGCGTTCACTGATGCTCGGAATAAATGCTTTCGTCTTCGCGAAATTGTGCTCCAAGATAAGATAGAACTGTATATATCCCGAGGGAAATTGTTCTATAGCAAAATGTCAGTAAAGGTACACGTCAAATCCAAAAAAAAGATAACTTTAAATCATATATTTGTCATTTTATAACACAGGTTTGTGCAATAAAATGTATGTTGTAGCCCCTTTCATGCTACACACACTCAGAACATGTATCTGAACAGTATATATTTAAATTAGCTATGTGAGGGCCCAAAACCGAAAGTATCAACAATAATGCAATACAAATAAAATCAAGGTAGTACATTTTAAGGCAGCAAATGTGTTGTGTGTATCGTTTTGCAAAACTGATCAATTGTGTTTTCAGCATCACTTGTACTGAGATATAAACAGAGTAGGACATCCTTAAAAATGTCTTGAGACATCCCTAAAATCCGATTAATATATCCCTAAAAACAGAATAATATATCTAGGGATGTCCTCGACTAAAGAGATTCTTAGTCGACTAACACTTATAGGATTTTGTCGACTAATCGATTAGTTGATTTAATTGACAGAGCTGTGCGCTTTGAGAGGTGGTTAAGACTAGAAAAGCACAATATAAATGTAGTTAATTAACCATCTGTAAAACTGAGTTTCTCCACAATTAATCCTGCAAAAGCACCACTTTAAATCTCGTGTTTACCATAAATGTGCTCAGAAGTTTCTTGGAAATAAGTAATTAAGCATGAATAAGCATAAAAAATGACTAATTGACTAAAGAAATCTTAGTCGACTAAGACCGAAACGATCGATTAGTCGACTAATCGTGGCAGCCCTAAATATATCAGAGTAATACATCCCCAAAAACAGAGTAGGACATCCTGAGAACTAAAACTTACAATAGAAACAATGCGGATGCACTCTGGATCCCTAAACGCAAATATATCAGAACTATTGTGATGTGTATTGTTGTCAGTTTGTGTGGATGATATTCAGGGTATCTGCGGGTTCTTAAAAATGTCTAAAATACCATTTTTGAAAAATAAAACCTTGACAGCCTTACATTTCTTTAGAAAGTTTAAAATGTGGTTCACAAAGGTCCAACATTTGTATTATCCTTAAGCCTTGTGTTGTGTGACAAACTGTCTGCAGGCGTCCTTATCGATGGCCCCGGTCAACATCTTCAGACATGGAGCTGACGAAGAGAAAGCTGAGACTGCACGACTGGTGGGTCTGTTTTTAAATCTGTGATTTAGGGGATTTATTTTGGTCTTCTCCTATCGGTGAAGCTAACTCGTCTGGTTTATCATTTCACAAGTGTGAAAGGGAAGGTAATAAACCTCTGAAACTTTATTTAACTGCGTTTGTTTTTTCTACATGTGTGTTTTCTCCGCAGTCATCCTTTATCGGTGCCATTGCTATCGGAGATCTGGTGAAGAGCACTCTGGGCCCGAAGGGGATGGTAGGTCATCTTAATCTCCAGAGCTGGTTCTAGTTTTATTATCAGGGATGCACCGAATCCAGGATTTCGGCAAAGGAAGGACAGTCACAGCGAGCAGGTTTCAGTATTCGGTTTCGGCAGAATCTTAACCAGTAGATTCGGTATTCGGCCGAGACACAGCGATGTCGAAGTCATTAGTAAACATTGCAAGAGTAGCTAAGAGATTAATCTACCAGTTAGCTCCTCTGGTAGCTAAGAGTTTAATCTACCAGTTAGCTCCTCTGGTAGCTAAGAGTTTAATCTACCAGTTAGCTCCTCTGGTAGCTAAGAGTTTAATCTACCAGTTAGCTCCTCTGGTAGCTAAGAGTTTAATCTACCAGTTAGCTCCTCTGGTAGCTAAGAGTTTAATCTACCAGTTAGCTCCTCTGGTAGCTAAGAGTTTAATCTACCAGTTAGCTCCTCTGGTAGCTAAGAGATTAATCTACCAGTTAGCTCCTCTGGTAGCTAAGAGTTTAATCTACCAGTTAACTCCTCTGGTAGCTAATAGTTGAATCTACCAGTTAGCTCCTCTGGTAGCTAAGAGTTTAATCTACCAGTTAGCTCCTCTGGTAGCTAAGAGATTAATCTACCAGTTAGCTCCTCTGGTAGCTAAGAGTTTAATCTACCAGTTAGCTCCTCTGGTAGCTAATAGTTGAATCTACCAGTTAGCTCCTCTGGTAGCTAAGAGTTTAATCTACCAGTTAGCTCTGCTGGTAGCTAAGGGTTTAATCTACCAGTTAGCTCCTCTGGTAGCTAAGGGTTTAATCTACCAGTTAGCTCCTCTGGTAGCTAAGGGTTTAATCTACCAGTTAGCTCTGCTGGTAGCTAAGAGTTTAATCTACCAGTTAGCTCCTCTGGTAGCTAAGGGTTTAATCTACCAGTTAGCTCCTCTGGTAGCTAAGGGTTTAATCTACCAGTTAGCTCCTCTGGTAGCTAAGAGTTTAATCTACCAGTTAGCTCCTCTGGTAGCTAAGGGTTTAATCTACCAGTTAGCTCCTCTGGTAGCTAAGAGTTTAATCTACCAGTTAGCTCCTCTGGTAGCTAATAGTTGAATCTACCAGTTAGCTCCTCTGGTAGCTAAGAGTTTAATCTACCAGTTAGCTCTGCTGGTAGCTAAGGGTTTAATCTACCAGTTAGCTCCTCTGGTAGCTAAGGGTTTAATCTACCAGTTAGCTCCTCTGGTAGCTAAGAGTTTAATCTACCAGTTAGCTCCTCTGGTAGCTAAGAGTTTAATATACCAGTTAGCTCCTCTGGTAGCTAAGAGTTTAATCTACCAATTAGCTCCTCTGGTGGCTAAGAGTTTAATCTACCAGTTAGCTCCTCTGGTAGCTAAGAGTTTGATCTACCAGTTAGCTCCTCTGGTAGCTAAGAGTTTGATCTACCAGTTAGCTCCTCTGGTAGCTAATAGTTGAATCTACCAATTAGCTCCTCTGGTGGCTAAGAGTTTAATCTACCAATTAGCTCCTCTGGTGGCTAAGAGTTTAATCTACCAATTAGCTCCTCTGGTGGCTAAGAGTTTAATCTACCAGTTAGCTCCTCTGGTAGCTAAGAGTTTGATCTACCAGTTAGCTCCTCTGGTAGCTAAGAGTTTATTATACCAGTTAGCTCCTCTGGTAGCTAAGAGTTAAATCTACCAGTTAGCTCCTCTGGTGGCTAAGAGTTTATTATACCAGTTAGCTCCTCTGGTAGCTAAGAGTTTAATCTACCAGTTAGCTCCTCTGGTGGCTAAGCGTTTAATCTACTATCTGATAGCTAAGCGTATGGGGCTCTGGATACGTCACCCCGTGTATTGTTGTGATTGGTCGTAGTGTTATCCAATTGCGTGCAGTGAGATTTTCCATTGCATGCTTGGTGCCGCCCTTCAAGTTGGGCCATTTTCACCACTCATTGCCAGACCCTTAACCTTTTGGACTTCTGAATTTCCAGGCTACTGTAGTTGAGCGTTTTCCTCTCGACTTTCTCTTCAGGACAAGATCTTGTTGGGTGGAGGAAAGGGCGGTTCGGTGACGGTGACCAACGACGGAGCGACCATCCTGAAAGCCATCGGAGTCGACAACCCCGCTGCCAAAGTTCTGGTTGGTGAGTGAAGCTGCAGAATATCTGCAGACACACTGATTATCTCTGTATATTGTACCTTTTCTTTAGACTTTATACTGTGAAGCTTTGCACAAAGTGTACATCCCTTTTCATTTAAAGAAAAACAATATCTTTTACCTATTTTTTTCACATTCTTGAATGCACCAAAACATCGCAGACAAATTATTATGATGTGAAAATCTCCCCGGCTATACACCCGATTCTGATAAAGTTAGAAATCAAAGAAATTATGAATAAAATTGTCCGGCAACTTGTGAAAACGGTGAATCTGGTTTTTGGTCTTTTATAGCCAGCAAGGAAATTAACTTATGTACATAAAAAGATGGCAATGAAGGTTCATCTTATACATATATAAGTTTTTGTACGTAACTGCACGTATATCAATTAATTTGAAAAATAAACAACCTGATACATATTATAATATGTATCAGGAAATCATTTTTGTTTTTTGAATGTTTATTGTTATGCACCAAAACACAGAGGCACATTCTTTGTATGTGAAAAACCTGATTCTGATCAAGTTGGGAATCAAAGAAATAATTACAAAAAGACACACACACACACACACACACACACACACACACACACACACACACACAGAGACAGACATACATAAACACAGAGAGAGACACACACACACACAAACAGAGAGACAGACATACATACACACATGTAGAGACACACACACAGAGACAGACATACACACATGGAGAGACACACATACAGAGAGAGACACTCACACACACACACACACACAGAGAGATACACACAGAGAGAGAGAGACACACACAGCACACAGAGACACACACAGAGACACACACACACACACAGAGAGACACACAGAGACACACACACAGAGATACACACAGAGAGACACACACACACACACACACAGAGACACACACACACACACACACACACACAGAGACACACACACACACACACACACACACACAGAGAGACACACACACAGAGAGACACACACACACACACAGAGAGACACACACAGAGACACACACACACACACACACAGAGAGACACACACAGAGACACACACACACACACACAGAGACACACACACAGAGAGACACACACACACACAGAGACACACACACACACACACACACACAGAGAGACACACACACAGAGACACACACACACACACACACACACACACAGAGACACACACAGAGAGACACACACACACACACAGAGAGACACACAGAGACACACACACACACAGAGAGACACACACAGAGAGACACACACACACACAGAGAGACACACACACACATAGAGACACACACAGAGAGACAGACACACACACAGAGAGACACACACAGAGAGAGACACACAGAGAGAGACACACAGAGAGAGACACACACAGAGAGAGACACACACAGAGACACACACACACACACACACACACACACACACAGAGAGACACACACAGAGAGACACACACAGAGAGAGACACACACACACAACAGAAAAAGAAAATTCAACAACATTGTGAAACATTCGTCCTGTTTAGCCAGCAGGGAAAACTTGAATGTACATTAAAAAAAAAAAAAAGATGCAATGAAGGTTCATCTCATGCAAATCAGTTGTGTATTTTGCAGGTTTACGTAACAGAGAACAAACATTAAAGCAACATTTGATGCTGTAAAAGTACATTCGTGCCATATCTTTCCACTCGCCAGTTTATCAGAAGGAGTCAAAGTAAATCGGAATAAAAACAATGAGCAGAATTGACCATTTTAATTTAAATTCTCCTTTTGGTTCCAGACATGTCAAAGACTCAGGATGATGAAGTCGGAGACGGGACGACCTCCGTCACCGTGCTCGCTGCAGAGCTGCTGCGGGTAAAATACTGTTTGTCTTTATTTAAAAACTGAATCCTGCAGGAGATGGATAGATATAGTAGGGCTTTGACCTTTGCCCAAAACTCATATTTGAAGTTTGTTTGTTTATTAATATTTGAATATTTATTAATATTTTGACCATTAAATGCCTTCAGTAAGACCTACAGTACAGGCCAAAAGTTTGGACACAACTTCTCATTCAATGTGTTTCCTTTTTATTTTCATGACTATTTACATTGTAGATTCTCACTGAAGGCATCAAAACTATGAATGAACACATATGGAATTATGTACTTAACAAAAAAGTGTGAAATAACTGAAAACATGTCTTATATTTTAGATTCTTCAAAGTAGCCACCCTTTGCTTTTTTTGATAACTCTGCAAACCCTTGGTGTTCTCTCAATGAGCTTCATGAGGTAGTCACCTGAAATGGTTTTACCTTCACAGGTGTGCTTTGTCAGGGTTCATTAGTGGAATTATTTCCCTTATTAATAAAAAAATAAAGGGTGGCTACTTTGAAGAATCTAAAATATAAGACATGTTTTCAGTTATTTCACACTTTTTTGTTAAGTACATAATTCCATATGTGTTCATTCATAGTTTTGATGCCTTCAGTGAGAATCTACAATGTAAATAGTCATGAAAATAAAAAGGAAACACATTGAATGAGAAGTTGTGTCCAAAATTTTCGTTCGTATTTATTTCATCAGGCTCATTAATAACCACTCTGGTTTTTGTTGTTGATGCCCTGAAACTTTCAGGTAAAGAAAATGATTTTTTTGAGAACTTACCTACTATACATAAACAAATGTTGTTGCCCAACATTTTCCTCAACTCCTTCACCCAGTTCTTCACCTGCAAAACACAGAAACCAACAGACTTTTATACAAAAACGGTGTTAAAAACCAAACGGAGGAAATGGAGGAGAGAATAAAAAGATGTGAAGCGAGGAAGAGAGGCGACGAAGCTGAAAAGAAAGTTTAAAAAACACATTCGAGAACATGGAACAAACACTTTCGGCATAAATTAACAAAACATACAGTACAGGCCAAAACGTTTGGACACACCTTCTCATTCAATGTGTTTCCTTTTTATTTTCATGACTATTTACATTGTAGATTCTCACTGAAGGCATCAAAACTATGAATGAACACATATGGAATTATGTACTTAACAAAAAAGTGTGAAATAACTGAAAACTTGAACATTGAATGAGAAGGTGTGTCCAAACTTTTGGCCTGTACTGTATATTGGTCTCAAACTTAAGTTGTAATGTTCTGTCCACCAGAGGGCAGTGTATCAGTCAATGTCAGAGGCAGGCAATGATGTTTTCAGAAGAAAAACACACTGCCACCACTGTTTTGTTAAATTTTTTAAATAAAAGTCAGACCCTGGATTAAACACAAACGGTATGCTTTCTACAGGAAGTTCGGAGCTTTCACCGTAGCCTACGTAAGTGGTCTGATTTTTATACTTGTGCGTTCATGTTTATGGAGAAGGAGAACCAGGAAATGGAAATGCAACGCTACCAAGCCAACGTGTAGTGCGTGAAAAAGCCTCGGAGTCTGAATTGAAAACAACCTTTTACAAGCAAACACATTTACAAAAAATACAGCCCATAACAGGTTCTTTTTTTTTATTAAGAACTGCCTAATATTCGTTCGAATATCATTATTATTTTTTTTTTTTAAATATTCGAATTATATTCGAAAAAACAAAAAGTTTGGAGTCAAAGCCTGGATGGATGGAAATAACCAATCCACATAAATTATATGTACAAAAGAAAATATACTAAATAAAAAAAAAAATCAGTGGCAGGGACTGTGTGTGTGTGTGTGTGTGTGTGTGTGTGTGTGTGTGTGTGTGTGTGTGTGTGTGTGTGTGTGTGTGTGTGTGTGTGTGTGTGTGTGTGTGAGAGAGTGCAAATAAGTCCAATAGTGCACAGATAAAGTCTAGAGACCAGCATTAAATATGGACAATATAAGAGAATAATGCAGACATAGTAATATAAAAACTCTCTAGCAGTGCCAGGATAAAGTTAAAAAAAAGACAGCATTTAAAGAGTCGTATCACTTACCGCTGCTTTTTAAACAATCGCTTTTTAAACCATCGCTGTTGTTACAGGAGGCAGAGCTGCTGATCTCCAAGAAGATCCACCCACAGACCATCATCTCTGGCTGGAGGAAAGCCACTCAGGTGGCCAGAGACGCTCTGAGGGAGGCCGCCGTGGATCACAGGTGATACGCACAAAAGTCTAGGGCTGCCACCTCTTAGTCGATTAGTCGACTAATCTGTCGATAAAGTTTAATTTAGCTTGAATTCAGCTGATTGAGAGAGAAATCCATCACCAGCATTAAAACACTCAGTTATGATATTTGACCCGTTACTCTTCTTTTGTCCCCTCCCTCCTCCTTACCCTGCCCGGTCTACGTAGCAACGACTCAGCTCGTTTCCAGGAGGACCTGCTGAACATCGCCCGGACGACGCTGTCCTCCAAACTGCTGACTCACCACAAAGATCACTTCTCCCAGCTGGCCGTGGCAGCCGTCATGAGGCTGAAGGGCTCTGGGAACCTGGAGGCCATCCACATCATCAAGAAGCTGGGAGGCAGCCTCACAGACTCCTACCTGGACGAAGGTGTGTGTGTGGACCTGCTGCATGCCACTGGTCCATGAGTTTGCATATGTATTGTACTGCATCTGTAGTATTTGTGTCCCTGTACCGTTTTCTTCATGTGGACATGAAGTGTGTGTGTGAATAAATGGTTAAAATGTGTGTGTGTGTGTGTGTGTGTGTGTGTGTGTGTGTGTGTGTGTGTGTGTGTGTGTGTGTGTGTGTGTGTATGGTTAGTGTGTGTGTGAATAAATGGTGTGTGTGTATAAATGGTTAATGTGTGTGTGTGTGTGTAAATAAATGGTTAAAATGTGTGTGAATAAATGGTGTGTGTGTGTGTGTGAATAAATGGTAAGTGTGTGTGAATAAATTGTGTGTGTGAATAAATGGTTAGTGTGTGTGTGTGTGAATAAATGGTATGTGTGTGTGTGTGTGAATAAATGGTAAGTGTGTGTATGTGTGTGAATAAATGGTTAAAGTGTGTGTGTTAATAAATGGTAAGTGTGTGTGAATAAATTGTGTGTGTAAATAAATGGTTAAAATGTGTGTGAATAAATGGTGTGTGTGTGAATAAATGGTAAGTGTGTGTGTGTGTGTGAATAAATGGTAAGTGTGTGTGAATAAATTGTGTGTGTGAATAAATGGTTAGTGTGTGTGTGAATAAATGGTATGTGTGTGTGTGAATAAATGGTAAGTGTGTGTATGTGTGTGAATAAATGGTTAAAGTGTGTGTGTTAATAAATGGTAAGTGTGTGTGAATAAATTGTGTGTGTGAATAAATGGTTAAAGTGTGTGTGAATAAATGGTTAGAGTGTGGTGTGTGTGTGGGGGATTTCTTGAGAATTTTGGTACAGAAGTACCGAGTCTGGTGACATCCCCGGGAGTGCGAGTGCCGATCTCTCGTTTTCTGCAATGTTCACGTTAACTGTTTCGTCTCCAGGTTTCCTGCTGGACAAGAAAATCGGAGTGAACCAACCGAAAAGGCTGGAGAACGTTAACATCCTGATCGCCAACACCGGCATGGACACTGACAAGATCAAGGTACACATACATACATACACACGCATACATACATAGCACAGCACCACTTATGTGTTCTGGTCAACATCTTCTGCAGCTTCTCCTACATAGGGCTGGGTACCGCCATTCAGTACAAGTAAATACATGCACTCTGGATGCATATATCTGATATCTGCCTATTTCTGATACCGTGGGGGGCCGCCACGCTCAAATCAACGGAGGAAACACGATTATATTCGTGTGTGTGTGTGTGTGTGCGTGTGCGTGTGTGTCTGTCTCTCAGATCTTTGGCTCCAGGGTTCGTGTCGACTCTACAGCGAAGGTCGCAGAGATTGAATCCGCAGAGAAAGAGAAGATGAAGGAGAAGGTCGACAGGATCCTGAAACACGGAATCAACTGCTTCATCAACAGGTACACACACACACACACACAGCTGACAGATACTCTACACCCCGTTAACCAGCGCTGGAAGAAGTATTCAGATCTTTTACTTCAGTAAAAGTACTAATACCTCTCAGTGAAAATCCTTTTCTGTAATGTGATTGAACGTCTCTCTCTTTGCAGACAGCTGATCTATAACTATCCAGAGCAGCTGTTTGCTCGGGCTGGTGTCATGGCCATCGAGCACGCAGACTTTGCCGGAGTTGAGCGCCTCGCTCTGGTTACTGGTACGTACTGGTTCACACACACACACAGTCTCACACACACACACACAGACACACACGAACACACAGTCAGACACATTAAAAACGTTGTTTTAAACTGATGATGTGTGTGTGATCAGGAGGAGAGATCAGCTCCACCTTCGACCACCCCGAGCTGGTGAAGCTCGGCCACTGTAAGCTGATTGAGGAGGTGATGATCGGAGAGGACACACTCATCCACTTCTCTGGAGTCGCCATGGGTACGGACACACACACACACACACACACACACACACACACACACAGAAACACACACACAGTCCTGTACGCTGCCCTCTACAGTTATAACCTGTATATAGAGCATCCCTTTGGATGTCGTATTGCCGTTCTGATGTATCTGACTTTCTTATTATTTGTTTTACTACATAAAAAATAAATTTTTTTCCCTCTTTTTTCATCAAACCACAGTTTTTGTACGTTCCTGCAATTTCATTGCATAAAATTGCATAAATATCCCGCATATTCCATCAAATTCTTTAAGAAAACGTGCCGCATAATCAAGGATTTTTGCCTGCAACTAACACAAAAAAAACTGCATTTTTCTGGAAGGACTATACATTGTGCAGGCACACATGCAGCGAAACGTAGGTCAGTGGCTTCCAACAAACAGTGCGGGCCTCTGTGAGTGAGGCTCTCAGTTTGACCTTTGACCCTCTCCTTCAGGCGAGGCGTGCACCATCATCCTGCGAGGAGCGACTCAGCAGATTCTGGACGAGGCGGAGCGCTCGCTGCACGATGCTCTGTGCGTCTTAGCTCAGACTGTGAAGGAGCCGCGCACCGTCTACGGAGGAGGTACACACACACACACACACAGACACACTAGACACAAGTTTATTTATAGCCTCCTGAGAACAAAGGAAAAAAAAATTTTCCTAATCATATTTTTTGTGATTCAATAACTGTTTAAAGGAACACGCCGACTTATTGGGAATTTAGCTTATTCACCATAAGCCCCAGAGTTAGACTAGTCCATACCCTTCTCATCTCTGTGTGTGCTGTAATGCTGTCTGACGGCTCCAGCATTAGCTTAGCCCAGCACAGATCCTGCAGGTAACTGGTTCCAACTAGCCTACTGCTCAAAATTGTGACAAAAGTGACAAAATAACGCCAACATGTTCCTATTTACATGTTGTGATTTGTAGAGTCACAGCGTGTACAAAAAACAACGTAACATGAGACACAGCCATCTTCTAACAGTAAACAAACCGGGAACTATATTCTCAGACAGGCTTGCTGCGAGCATATCACTTCGCCCAAGTACTGTATTCTTCCACCTGAGAATATAGTTCCTGGTTTGTTTACTGTTAGAAGACAACTGTGTCTCATGTTACGTTGTTTTTTGTACACGCTGTGACTCTACAAATCACAACATGTAAATAGGAACATGTTGGTGTTATTTAGTCACTTATTCGGAGCAGTAGGATTACTGGAACCATTCACCTGCATGTTCTGTGCTGGCCTGATGCTGCTGGAGCCGTCAGACAGCATTACAGCACGCACGGAGATGAGAAGGGTATGTATAGACTTGTCTAACTCTGGGGGTTAAGGTGAATAAGCTAAATTCCCAATAAGTCGGCGTGTTCCTTTAAGGTAAAAAAAAAAAAAACATCCTACAATTTAATTTTTTAAATTTTTTTTTATTTAAAGAATGTTCACTGTAGTGGACAACAGGATCATTTGAGTACGAAAACAGACAAATTTGGTAGATGTGGAGTCATTATTTCCATGAAGATAGTCCTGATGTGTCCACTATAATTGACATTCATAAAATGGCAAATTTTTCAGAAGATACATAATGTAGTTTCTATCAGAACTCAATATATGAATATATGAAACTCAAATGTCCACTACAGTGGACATACTGTAAGTCAATGGGCTAGGTCTCAGGAGAATAGAGCACATTTAAAACAACCAAAGTTGACCAAAGTACTGTACAAATTGAAGTGCACAACACAAGCACTAAAATCAACAAAAAGGAGTAAAAAATGAAGGAAAAAAAACAGTACAATATCATATTAAGATGCTGCAAACCTCTAAGAGCAACCAAAGGCCATTTAGAACAGATATGTCTTGAGATGTGTTTTAAAACTGTCAATGGACCCACACACACACACATGTATGAGGTGTTGGCAGTGCCGTGGATAACCGTTGTGTGACATTAACATGGGAAATGGAGTCCGCTACATGCGTAACTGTGTCTTTGCTCACACGTTTCTCTCCATCAGGCTGCTCCGAGATGCTCATGGCCAAGGTGGTGAGCGATCTGGCCAATAGGACGCCAGGAAAGGAGGCGGTCGCCATGGAGTCATTTGCCAAGGCTCTGATGATGGTATGGTCTGCTTTCTTTTTGTAAAGGATCACACCAAACCTTGAAGTGTTTTCCAGAACATACGATCAGATTTTAAATAGATTTTCTTTTAAAAGGTGCCCTGCCACTCGTATTTCATGACTTTGTGGTGATGTCTGAAGTTCTACCACGGACTCTGTAACATTTTTTGTGGAAAAATTCCCTTGGTTACCTTGTTTCAAGCCATTCTAGCGTGGTATAGAAAGCCTGCAGGAAGACTCGGCTTGATTTCTGCCAGTTTTAATTAATATTCAACGCGCTAAGCTGTTTGAGTCTGATTGGCTAACAGATAGCCAATGAGAGCCTGGCTGTCAGCATCCTTTACCCAGCCCAACTGGGCAAGCTCATGAATAGTAATGAGCTCAGGCAACATGATGTCAGACTGACCAGCTTTTGTGATTGGTCTGATTTCTCCTCTTATTTCTGTTCAGTGGCTAGAGCTGACAGAGGAGGGAGCAGTTCATTTTCACATTTACAACTCAACACAAACACATATGGACCTAACAGATTAAAAAAAAATAGATGCAAGTAAAAACGGTTTTGTATGGCAGGGCACCTTTTTTTTTAAAAAGCTTCAGATGTTAAGAGATTGTTTTGTGTATACAGCATTTGTTTGGTGGTGCAGGTTGGCGCAGTTAGTTATTGTTGGCGGTTGTGGACCCTGGGCTGTCTACAGAGACCAAGTTTTTTTACAGTGTGTTCAGGGGACAGGCAGCTAGCAGATAGTGAGGAGATGTTTTTTTACAGTGTGTTCAGGGGACAGGCAGCTAGCAGATAGTGAGGAGATGTTTTTTACAGTGTGTTCAGGGGACAGGCAGCTAGCAGATAGTGAGGAGATGTTTTTTACAGTGTGTTCAGGGGACAGGCAGCTAGCAGATAGTGAGGAGATGTTTTTTACAGTGTGTTCAGGGGACAGGCAGCTAGCAGATAGTGAGGAGATGTTTTTTTATAGTGTGTTAAGGGGACAGACAGCTAGCAGATAGTGAGGAGATGTTTTTTTATAGTGTGTTAAGGGGACAGGCAGCTAGCAGATAGTGAGGAGATGTTTTTTTATAGTGTGTTAAGGGGACAGGCAGCTAGCAGATAGTGAGGAGATGTTTTTTTATAGTGTGTTAAGGGGACAGACAGCTAGCAGATAGTGAGGAGATGTTTTTTTATAGTGTGTTAAGGGGACAGACAGCTAGCAGATAGTGAGGAGATGTTTTTTTACAGTGTGTTCAGGGGACAGGCAGCTAGCAGATAGTGAGGAATGTTTTTTATAGTGTGTTCAGGGGACAGGCAGCTAGCAGATAGTGAGGAGATGTTTTTTTATAGTGTGTTAAGGGGACAGGCAGCTAGCAGATAGTGAGGAGATGTTTGTTGTATGTTACAAAACATGTTGTAGCCTAAAATACGTGTGACATCACTTAGAGCACCTTTAAACCTTATGTTGAGATAATTCTGTTGGTTGCATTCATCAACTTACTCCATGGTTTGTTTGGTCATTTTGCTTGCTTTTTGGATATGTATATAATTATGATACGTTTATGCTTCCTTGTTGTCTTGCTTGTTTTATTTTTGTACAGGAATTATATCACTTTTTAGTTATCTTTTAGGCTTCCTTCCTGTCCTGCACAGAAATGGCTTCTTTGTTTCTATTGTATGAACTTTATGTCTTCATTTGTGCAGCTAAACTGAACTCGTAAATCTTTAAAGTTTTGTTAAACTCACTTTTTCTCGTCGCTTTCTCCTCCAGCTGCCGACCATCATCGCCGACAACGCTGGCTACGACAGCGCTGACCTGGTGGCTCAGCTGAGAGCCGCACACATGGAGAACAACACCACCTGTGGACTGAGTGAGTGAACACACACACACACACACACACACACACACACACACACACACACACACACACACACATCACCTGAATGCCTGAAAGAGTCTTAAGTTCCGTAAAAACTCGAGGACAAACTTCTTGACTTCAGACCTGCATATATTTTAACATTTTGCGAACTCGCTTAAGTTTAAAGGAAATCGGTCACGTTGCCAAAGAAGAGTAGCCTAGAAATTAGGGCCGTCAGTCTTCCTCTATAATACTATTTGAATTCCATTCCTTATTTTATTTAATATTCGAATGATTTTAGAATATTAAATGCTCATATTAATCCTGTTGATATTTACAACATTACACAGGCTTATGGATCGCCAATGCCACTATAAGCATGTGGTTGTTGTTACACATTCTGTCCACTAGAGGGACTACTATCATTGCACAACAAACTTTTGAAAACCGGTGATCGCTTTCTTATTAACAATAAAACCGCGGGACAAAATGAAGGACTTTAATTTGTCAACTTTAATGTACCTTGGCTCAAGCTCGTAAATCTTTAAATCCTGAGGTCGCTCTCCGCCATTTTTGATAGTATTGTGATGATGATGATACCGCGTGGCTGTATGTATTAACGTGTACGATTTGTGATACAATTCAAAAACTTTATTGTTCATCAGAAGAAACAAAAGCATTTCATTTTCACATGCGTGTAGGCCAAGGTGACGAGAGAGGCAAGACTGCATATAAAAAAAAATGAAGTAATTTCAGCCTTCGAATAGTATTTTTTTTTAATATTCGAATTTCGGAATTCGTTCCAACAGCCCTACTACAAATCTAGACGCACTCTAGCGGCAGCAAATGTAATTTGCAGCCATGGTCAGTCTAGCAACTCTCCGTTGGCTTACGAGCTGGAAAAACCAAACAGGCCAATCACATTAATCTTTAAGAAAATGTTAAGTTTTTTTAAATAAGAAAAAGTGAGAAAAGTATTTTAGTTACATTAATTTGGCTTCAAACCCTGGCTGTGTGTGTGTGTGTGTGTGTGTGTGTGCCTTCCAAAAACCAGGGAATACAGTATACTTGTGGGGCCCAAAATGCTGGACCCCCCCAAGTTTAAAGGGCTGTTTGAGGGTTAAGACTTGGTTTTAGGACTAGGGTTATGGTTAGGGTAAAGGTTAAGGTTAAGCATTCATTGTGATGGTTAAGGTTAGGCTAAGGAGCTAGGGAATGCATTATGTCAATGACAGGTCACCTCAAAGATAGTGAAACAAACGTGTGTGTGTGTGTGTGTGTGTCTGTCTGCAGATATGTCTGAAGGTACGGTGGGCAACATGGCCGAGCTGGGGATCACCGAGTCCTTCCAGGTGAAGCGCCAGGTGCTGCTGAGCGCCTCCGAAGCCGCCGAGATGATCCTGAGAGTGGACAACATCATCAAAGCTGCTCCCAGGTCGGTCCACCGCGCCTTAGCTACCAACAGCCTTCCTTTTAGACTAGGGTTGTTTCAGTGTTATGGTTTTAGTAGGACATGTGTGTATTAGAGTTGGGTATTGTTTGCGATACTTTTAAAACAGTGCCTGAACCGGTACTTTATAATAAAGTAAGACTTGTTTATTGCTAAGGCCATATCGTCAAAATTAAAGATTTAATAATAATGTAATAACTATAACTTATTTCACTAACAAATTGCTTTTGAACGACAAAAACGAGCAACAGATGATCTTCTGTGGACAATCTTTAAGTAAGAGATAATGTAGAACCAGCAGGTCATCCGTCATTATTGTGAATTAGAGCCCCGACAGGCTGATGCAGGTCCTTAACGTCGTGGAAATGGTTTAAAATTGTATCCATGAAAATGTCTAAAAATATAAACTATCTATAGGGAGAGACTGATTATTTATCTGCCTGATAGCCGATAAAGTTAATTAATTAAAAAGTGTGCTACTGGGCGCCTGGGTAGCTCACCTGCTGGTACCTTGACAGTACCTAGGTAAGGACTACTAGCCAGTCAGAAGCAGAGTATGAGGGTGTGTCCTGACAGTATCTAGGTAAGGACTACTAGCCAGTCAGAAGCAGAGTATGAGGGCGTGTCCTGACAGTATCTAGGTAAGGACTACTAGCCAGTCAGAAGCAGAGTATGAGGGCGTGTCCTGACAGTATCTAGGTAAGGACTACTAGCCAGTCAGAAGCAGAGTATGAGGGCGTGTCCTGACAGTACCTAGGTAAGGACTACTAGCCAGTCAGAAGCAGAGTATGAGGGCGTGCCCTGACAGTATCTAGGTTAGGACTACTAGCCAGTCAGAAGCAGAGTATGAGGTAGGGCTGGGAAAAAATATATTTGATTATTTTTTTTTTTAATCCAAATACAGTATAAATAA
Organism: Perca schrenkii; assembly: GCA_025617405.1. NCBI lineage: Eukaryota > Metazoa > Chordata > Actinopteri > Perciformes > Percidae > Perca > Perca schrenkii. The sequence goes on along the minus strand of CM046809.1, from coordinate 24,555,078 downwards.
TTTGGATGTTTAACAATCTTTGTTGCACAGTGACTTTTCACTTAGAGAAAGGGTTTGCCTTTGCAATTTTGTTTATGTTGGATGCACTTTAATTAAATACAATAAATATATATTTTTAAAATATATTTACAGTTCGCAGTTATTTTGTTTTAAATCGAAGGGGGAGAAAATCGAATCGTAAATCGAGTTTTTTTTTTTTTTTTTAATAAATCGCATATTTTTTTAGGGAAACAAATCGCCCAGCTCTAGTATGAGGGCGTGCTACGCTAGCAGCTAGGTGAGCATTATAACGTGTGTTACCAAGTGTTGTTAACCTACAACATGCACAACAAATATATTTAACACAAAGGAAAGAGAAAAAAGCCAAAAAACATAATATGAGCACTTAAAATGTTTTCATTTCATTTTTTTTTTTATTTTTTTTTTAACTACTAATAATCAGTATCGGTCGATCCCAATATAAACCTTCTAGAATCCCCCGTATTTTTCTATTTTAGTTTTATTTAACAGAACCAAGCAGTAGGGCTGGGCGATATATCTATATTATATCGATATATCGTGAGATGGGACTAGATATTGTCTTAGATTTTGGATATCGTAATATCCTGATATGACATAAGTGTCTTTTCCTGGTTTTAAAGGCTACATTACAGTAAAGTGATGTAGTTTTCTGAACTTACCAGACTGTTGTAACTGTTCTATAGTTCAAATTTGATCCTTACTCCAAGCAAGCTGCTTACTCCTTTTGGATTGGTCTCTTTTATTTTATAGGCTTTTTATTTAAGATATTTGTTTTATTTAAATGTGCACCTTATGGAGCTTTGATTTAAAAAAAAGAAAAAAAAAGGTACTCCTGTTGTTATACAGTGTTTACATTATATTATTTGAACAGCTGAGCATTTAATCATGAACCAGGTGAAGAAACCTGTTTATTATTTATTCATTTGATTTTGCAACTGTTCACTGAAATAGACGGTTTCTATGAAACTACTTGTGACATGTCATATTTGGCTTTGACTTTGACTGAACAGCTCTCACTTTGCGGAAAAAAATATCGGGATATACTGTATATTGTGTATCGATATTCAGCCAAAATATATCGGGATATGACTTTTGGTCCATATCGCACAGCCCTACCGAGCAGCTGAAAGTAATGTTGTTGAGACTGTCACGACCTGGCTCAAAGGCATGACAAAAGGTGGAGACCCCACACGTTTACTCAACCAAATCCAATTTATTGAAATAACCAGAGCCCAACAAGCCCACGTTAGCCAATCAGAATCCCGAAAATAGCAACAACGGCAACCAATCACGTCCTCTTTCTCTCTCTCGGCTGCCTAAACCTCCGTTTGTCTCAGTTTACGTGCAAACGAAGATTTCCAAAATCTCCACTTTGGCCGGAGTTTTTAGAAAAAAATCGTTTTATGTGATTAAAAACGAGGTTTTCGTGTAAACGATGAGGCCAAACCGCAGGAAAATATCTGCGTCTTCCCTTCGTGTAAACGGGGCCTCAGTGTATCCATGCTAGAGCGCTAAAGTAACTAAACTCAAACAAACCAAGCAGCCTTGAGCAGGGAGAGAGGGAGAGTGACTGCCCTGGCACTCCTATTTATGGACTTGTGAGCAATCAGTTGATCCAGGAAAGGGCCTGAATAGGTATAGAGGCCTAGGAGCCATCACAAGACATTAAAGTGTTTGTTTCCTGACTGTTGTCGTCTGTTTCTGTAGGAAGAGAGTTCCCGACCATCACCCCTGCTAGAGGAAGAAGAGGAGGATGAAGATGACGGACGGGAGAGGGATCAGTTTTGTTATTTATCTCCTCTGTGTAGTTCAAATTTCAAGTATATTTTTTTTTTATTTTGTCTGTTAAACTCTCACTGTGGAAGCACTGCACCGGCTCGGCTCGCTGGCTAACTGTAGCTAACCGTCACACGCGGCTAACGTCACGCTAGCAAGACAGAAGCTAATCGTACACAGCGGCTGTCAATGGGCAGGCTTGTGGGGAAGCTAAGGTGCATCGTTGGTTGTGCTGCTAATATTAGCGGAGGTCAAGCTGGTCATGCTAACGTTAGCCGGTATCTGTCAGCGTCGCTTTAAACGTAAGTTTTGGACGTTGTTTGTTTTGTTGACTGAAAATAAAAGAACCAATCCTCATCAGTAGATTTGTTGGGTGTCTTTGTGTCCTTTTTCTAACTCGTAGTTCAGATAATAGACTTACTTCACAGCAGACATGTTGACTTGTCATAGTGGGAGAAGCACAGCTGAGATTGATAACCTTAACGATGGCTCAGTTCCATCAAGTGTCCCAGTAAGATATTTCAGTGAGTCAGCATGCACAATACCAGGGTCTCTCCTAAGTGGAATGCAGCCATCATTAATGGTTTAATACCAGGGTCTCTCCTAAGTGGAATGCAGCCATCAGTAATGGTTTAATACCAGGGTCTCTCCTAAGTGGAATGCAGCCCTCAGTAATGGTTTAATACCAGGGACCTCTCCTAAGTGGAATGCAGCCATCATTAATGGTTTAATACCAGGGACCTCTCCTAAGTGGAATGCAGCCATCAGTAATGGTTTAATACCAGGGTCTCTCCTAAGTGGAATGCAGCCATCAGTAATGGTTTAATACCAGGGACCTCTCCTAAGTGGAATGCAGCCATCAGTAATGGTTTAATACCAGGGACCTCTCCTAAGTGGAATGCAGCCATCAGTAATGGTTTAATACCAGGGACCTCTCCTAAGTGGAATGCAGCCATCAGTAATGGTTTAATACCAGGGTCTCTCCTAAGTGGAATGCAGCCATCAGTAATGGTTTAATACCAGGGACCTCTCCTAAGTGGAATGCAGCCATCATTAATGGTTTAATACCAGGACCTCTCCTAAGTGGAATGCAGCCATCATTAATGGTTTAATACCAGGGACCTCTCCTAAGTGGAATGCAGCCATCAGTAATGGTTTAATACCAGGACCTCTCCTAAGTGGAATGCAGCCATCAGTAATGGTTTAATACCAGGACCTCTCCTAAGTGGAATGCAGCCATCAGTAATGGTTTAATACCAGGGTCTCTCCTAAGTGGAATGCAGCCATCATTAATGGTTTAATACCAGGACCTCTCCTAAGTGGAATGCAGCCATCAGTAATGGTTTAATACCAGGACCTCTCCTAAGTGGAATGCAGCCATCAGTAATGGTTTAATACCAGGACCTTTCCTAAGTGGAATGCAGCCATCAGTAATGGTTTAATACCAGGACCTCTCCTAAGTGGAATGCAGCCATCAGTAATGGTTTTGAACACACCTGTCCTTTTCCTACTATGACATGTCCACATGTCTGCCGTGAAAAAGGTCTATTAAAGGCTCCAACATGCAGAAACTTTTAAAGTGCTTTTTCAAGGATCATCAGTGAGCATCGTGCCCTCTTTAAGAAGCTTCTGACTCGGTCATGTAATTTATTTTTTCCGTATGAAGGTTTTCAGAATCAGAACGGAGTTTATTGCCCCAGTAGTTACCCTCCGTGGAATTGACCGTTCGCAAAACCCCGCCCTCGAACGGTCCTCGTCCAATCCTAGCTCAGCAACTGTAACTAAGGAGAAGGACCCCCGTCAAACATTGCGTTTTCAGCAAGATGGTGAAACGATGCGCCTACGGCACCTGCAAGTCTGACACCAGGTACCCCAAAAGTTTAGAGGGAGGGGTCGTTTGTTTCGCCTTTCCAAAGCCCAAGACCCAAGCGGAAAGATGCCGACAATGGATTAGGCGGTGTGGGAGACCCCACTCACAGCTAAATGCCTCTAAGATTAATAAGCATAGCTACATATGTCTGCTCCAAGGTAAGTAAAGCTAGCGAGCTAACTTATATCAATTATCAATAAGTAGTTTAAGTAGCTAAGTGCATAACAGTTACGATCTGTAAAACTGGATTTAAGTTAACAGTTGTGGTTCTATATAGCATTATTATCGAAAGTAGTAAAGTTAGAACATTAGATACTTTATTATTCCGTAGGAAATTCAGGCAGCCTGATAGCTGTTAGCCTGTCAAGCACATGTTGCTATCGACACAGATAATTCAGCAAGAGGTTGAGGTCATTGAACACATCCCTCCACTGCATATTGCAGCTCTTTCTGTCGTGCCCTGGAGGATATGTCTGCTGTATTACTCCAAAACCAATCACTTATACCAACAGGTATGGAGCCCAGTACCTGATCCGTTCCACCGGCACGATCCGTTCTGCGCATGTGCAAGATGGCACGTATGCCATGACGTAGGCGCAGATGATAATACTGCGTTCAATCCACCTCGGAATAACCTTATATACTGTAAATGGGAATAACAGTCCCCACAGCTAAATTAAGACTTTACAGTAATAACAATAAAGACAAGTATTGAGTGATTGTATTTTAAATGAGCACAAGTAAAGTAGAAATGACGTAACAGCTGTTATATATGTTAACGTTTATTTTAAAGTTTTATTCTGAGGGTCTTTTAAAGTTTACATGCTGTCTCAGCTAGCGGTTAGCCGAATTAGCTGTTAGCTAAACTACCGTTAGCTTAACTGTGGAGGCTAACGGCAGACCGCTACAATCAGCTAGCGGTTAGCCAAATTTACCGTTAGCTAAACTAACGTTAGCTTCCCGGTGGAGGCTAACGGCAGACCGCTACAATCAGCTAGCGGTTAGCCAAATTAACCGTTAGCTAAACTAACGTTATAGCTGGAGGCTAGCGTGGGAACAGATCGGGTAGTCTTGCGCATGCGCAGAACGGATCGTGCAGGTGGAGGCGGTGCCGTTATTCTGAGGTGGAGGTGGCATGAACGCAGCATTATCATCTGCGCCTACGTCATGGCATACGTGTCATCTTGCACATGCGCAGAACGGATCGTGCCGGTGGAACGGATCGGGTACTGACAGGCTATTGGTGCGTTCTATTATTCTCAACGAACCGACTCGGACCTCGGATATGACGTCACTTCCACACTTCAAGCGTTCTGGTATGTTTTGCGCGTCCGAGTCGGAGAAAAAACATGGACACCACACGGAAAGCTGTTGCTATGGTAGCACTGGCCGAGTTAGCCACGTTAGCAAACAACAAGACCGATTCCACTACCAACAGGCAGTGAAACGGACGTAGTAAGGAATTGCTGTAATACGAGTGATTGAAATCTTCATTTAAAAAGCCAAAGTGGTCCAAAAACAATGACAACAATTCATACCTACAAGTTACACAGGGCGCTGCCATCTTGGAATCCGTATCGGAATTCTTGCTCGGTGTCCTCACGGTTGTCCGAGTTCCGAGCTCGGAAATCCGAGGAAAAGTGACTGCGCATTGGTGCTTGTTGCTAGGCAACGTATGTTTTCCTAGTCGGAAGTCCGACACGGATAAATAATAGAACGCACCATATGTGTCTGGTTCTCAATTGTTTGACGGGCGTAGTAACAGATACTAGGGGGCTTGGCTTTAGCGAACGGTGAATGTGCCTTGGTGATTGGTGCGTACACATAAACGACCTGTTAAACATTAAAACTTCAGTGTGTAACTTTTTGATATTAATGAACGTCCGTTACATTGGAGCCGTTGCCAAATGAGTTGCTCCAAAGATAATTTAGACTTATCAGCTCCACACAACTCTCTCTGGATTTCTCAGTGTGACTATGTTCAGAAGATCGTGGCGTCCGGTGACTTTCCCCACGCTGAAACTCAGTAATGACCTCTTCTGGGGTTTACGTTAACTTGCAGAAACTCAATAGAGAGCCGAAGTCCCGCCCCTTCCTGTGGACCTCATGGGACCTAAACTCGGAAAAAATATGAACGGTTGTGAACGGCGAGAGGCAAATCATTTTTTTATTCCGTTTGAATTGAGCCACGGATTACACATATGATGTTCGTCAATTTAAAAGATAAGTTTTCATCCGAAGAAAGTCTCAGTTAGCCGCAGGTTTGTCATATATGACCACTTAGTTTAGTGTGAAACAGCTCAGTGGACTACATCTCCCAGTGGACTACATCTCCCAGTGGACTACATCTCCCGTCTCACACAATCTACGTCACCTAGCTTGATGATCGGCTTGCTCGCTTGCTCGCTACCTAGCTTAGCTCTGTTAAACAACACATGTAACGTTATCTTACCTGCTGTGTTTTATCCAGTCAAGAGTTTTCAGCAGAGAAGCAAAAGAACGAGCGAGATCCTCTGATCATTAGAGTAACGTTACATCCCCGGTACGATACACAGAGACATCGTAGCTTCAGAGAGACGTCATCCATGAAGGTTGTAGTCTTTCTAATTACGTATTTTCACTGTCTTATACTTCAACAGTTTAACAATAAACGGAGACTTTCTTCGGTTGAAAAGTAATGTTTTAAATTGACGAACATCATATTTGTAATCCATGGCTCAATTCAAGCGAAAAAAATAATTATCTCCCCATTGACTCTAGTTCATACTTTTTCGAAAGATAGGTCCCATTGGCCGGAAGTAGAAGGGCGGGACTTCGGCTCTCTATAATGACCTCTTCTGGGGTTTACGTTACCTTGCGTTCTCATGGACGCCTGGCCAATAAATGCAATTGAAGGGCGTGTCTTGGCCATAGTGGGATTCCTAATATCGCAACCCGTACGGTACGGTGGTCCGCAGCAGCCTCTTATTTCAATACAAACACAAGCTGATCAGAAAGCACTAATGGTCACAATCATGTCTAGGATCTTCAGAAGTAAAGGGGGGATCAGTGAGCGTCACGTTTGGAAGTCTATCGGTAACGTTAACAGACAGTGGGTGAGTCTAATGATGGAAAGCCAAAAAAAGAAAAGGGAGAGGTGGCGCTGCGATGGACTCAAAAGGAAGAAACAAAAAGGGATAGTGTTGCTGTGTTGTTTATTCATTCGCCATCCGAACATTCATGAACAAAAAGAAATCAAGGGACATTTGGTATAGATAAATTGCGAGTTAACATGACATTAATGCGATTAATCTCGACTTAAATATTTTAATCGTTTGACAGCTCTACTACAAATTATACATAGTTTAGTTCTATTCTTTCTGGCAGAATTTATCATTATGATCAACTTAATTTATTTCCTGGATTTTGTATCATAACGGTCCCTAAATGTATGTAGAAATGCAGAAAATGGGATTCAAATAGGGGGAAAAAAAACTCCTGGTTTAGGACCCTCCTTTATGGTGTCACTTCTCAAACCCAAACATCCACTTTTTCATCAAGTCTTCATGTTATTTTGTCAGTGTGACTCAGGTCGGAGTGACAGTGACCTCTGAGTGTCAACACAATGAGGTTACCCAACGAACCCACACAGACCGTCAGCTGTTAGAGCGCTGCAAGAGTTTACATCGTCAACACTAAACTCTTTTCAAACGCTTGGGAATCACGTTTTCATCCATGAAGTTGTCGTGTTGCTTAACTGTCATTTTTACATTACGTTACATGTCATTTAGCTGACCCTTTTACCCTTAAACAACTTCCAAAAGGTGCATTTAACCAGCAAGTTACAAACTCTGAGCAACCAGAATCATAGTAGTACATTGACTTCAAATAAGCCAAACTACCAAGTGTATAGGTACCACTTTTTATTTTATTTTTCACAAATTCTTTTTTGTTTTTTAAGGGCCCTAAATAAACCTGTTTCAGTATTTTAGTTCAGGCACTCAAAGTGAAGACAAAGACCAACAAAATACTTAATTCTTAAAAGAAATTAAGAGTTTTAGATACCACCAGTCCATGCTGTCTTTTTATAAGTACACACACACACACACACACACACACACACACACACAGGCACTAACTCACACATACACACTCACACACATACACACACACACACACACACACACACAGGCACTAACTCACACATACACACACACACTCACATACATACACACCATACACACACTCACTCACTCACACACATACACACCATACATACACACACTCACTCACACACATACACACCGCATACACACCACACACAGGCACTCACTCACATACGCATACACACACACTCACTCACACACACTCACACATACGCACCACACACACACGCATACACACACTCACTCACACACACTCACACATACGCACCACACACACTCACTCACACACATACACACCACAGGCACTCTCACACACAGTCAACCATAAACAGCAAATACTCACTATAATTTGACTTGAACATTTTTGCAAATAAATTATTTAAAAGACTGTGACTTCCTCAATAAGATTTTTTGTTGGACCCAGGTAATCTCAACAGCACAGAGGTCACACACACACACACACGCACACACACACACACACACACACACACACACACAGTAATAGGTGATCCAATCAGAGCAGCAGTGAACTCTGATGATAAAAAGTCATGGTCTAACAGACAGACAGACAGACAGACGGGTGCAGAGACAGACATGTTGCGGCCGGTGTTGGTGCTGCTGGTGGTTTGGACATGGACGAGCTCGGCGCTGGTCAGGTAGGAAACAATCACCTTCAATAATATTTGTGTACAACATATACTTTTTATAATCATACTGGTTTAATATCTTTTTTCATACTTCTTAGACTTATTTCATTAAATCTCAGTCTTTAGCTATTTCAAAAGACCACAAAGCTTCTTTTGATTTGAGTTTGTTGACTGATACGAAACAACGCTGGAGACCTTTTTTTTATTTACTATTTTTGACTCAGTAACAGACGTGATTTAAAATGTAGCAGAGGACAATACGTCAAGCATAACATACTTATAGTAAAAGAGTGTGAAATGTACACAAAGAACTACTCAATAACACTAATGTGAGCAATTGTAATTTGTTACTTTCCAACTCTGACTATTCTTTTAAGACTGGGGTGTCAAACATATGGCCTGTGGGCCAGAACCGGCCCGCCAAAGGGTCCAATCAGTCCCACTGGATGACTTTGCAAAGTGTGAAAATTGCAGAGAAGTAATTCATTCCAATTCCACTTTAATCCCAGAGAACATCAGAGTTCTTTTTCCGTAAATTTACGACTTTAAAGAAACACGCCGACTTATTGGGACTTTATCTTATTCACCGTAACCCCCAGAGTTAGACAAGTCCATACATACCCTTCTCATCTCAGTGCGTGCTGTAAGGCTGTCTGATGGTTCCAGCATTAGCTTAGCCTAGCACAGATCCTGCAGGTAACTGGTTCCAACTAGCCTACTGCTCCCAATAAGTGACAAAATAACACCAACATGTTCCTATTTACATGTTGTGATTTGTAGAGTCACAGCGTGTACAAAAAACAACGTAACATGAGACACAGCCATCTTCTAACAGTAAACAAACTGGGAACTATATTCTCAGACAGGCTTGCTGCGTGCATATCACTTCGCCCAAGCACTATATTCTTCCGCCTGAGAATATAGTTCCCGGTTTGTTTACAGTTAGAAGATGGCTGTGTCTCATGTTACGTTGTTTTTTGTACACGCTGTGACTCTATAAATCACAACATGTAAATAGGAATATGTTGGTGTTATTTTGTCACTTTTGTCACTTATTGGGAGCAGTAGGATTACTGGAACCATTCACCTGCATGTTCTGTGCTGGCCTGATGCTGCTGGAGCCGTCAGACAGCATTACAGCACGCACAGAGATGAGAAGGGTATGTATAGACTTGTCTTACTCTGGGGGTTACGGTGAATAAGCTAAATTCCCAATAAGTGTGCGTGTTCCTTTAACATTAGAACGTTTTTTTCAGAATATTACCCCTGTCTCCCGGGTCTGTAACATTATTCTCTTTTCCTACAATGGCCTTTGAACGCTGTCGTAGAAGAAGCAACTTGCGTTTGCCAACATCAAGCTAACAAGAAACTCTGTGGCAGATAAAGTTTCTGATCAAATTAGGAGTATGTGGCCCATGAACTAAAATGAGTTTGACACCCCTGCTTTAAGAAATTAGATAAAAACCTATAAAACATGTGTTGAAGACAATGTGGCACTGCTGATGCCAACCACACGCATGTTTTCTGGGACTGCATTGAGATAAAACCTTTCTGGACTTCTGTCCACCTTACTTGTTGCAAAGCTACTGAAGTATTCTGTACCATTAACCTTTACAACAATGTATCTGGGCCTTTTGCCCAATGTCAAGAAAGATGATCAATATTTGGTTAGGATATTATTGGCGGCAGGGAGGAAAGCGATAACAAGAAGATGGTTTAAACCTGAGCCACCCAGCCATACTCAGTGGATAGACATTGTGCAGGAAATATTTACCATGGAAAGAATGACTTTTATTCTAAGATTGAAAGAAGCTGAACTTAAAGAAAAATGGGTCAAATGGGCAACATATGAAATAGCATTAGAATCTGTGTAATCTGAATGTTTATATTTATTTATTTTTTCATCACAACATCTGGTTGCTGTCTTATGTTCGATTGTTCATTTTATCTTATTTTAGCACTTTGTAATCATTTTCAAAACTGAGATTACTATGCTGTTTTGTTCTTTGTTCTCATTTTTTCCTAAAACAATAAAGATAAGAGTAAAAAAAAAAAAAAAACCTATAAAACATAACTAAAAGTTGAAGATAGTAACGTTTCCCCTCCCCCAGGGTTCCTCTGAGGCGCGTGCCTTCGATTCGTTCCCAGCTGCGAGCCAACGGCCTGCTGCAGGAGTTCCTGAAGGAGTCCCGCCCCGACATGTTTAATCGGCGCTACGCTCAGTGCTACCCGCCCGGCACGCCATCGCTGCGGCTGAGGCGCTCCAGCGAGAAGCTCTACAACTTCATGGACGTAAGAACAACAACTAGTCTCGCACTGCCAAACAGCATTCTGGGATAGAAGAAGATAAGATGAGATACGATTTTAGTCTATATCCACAACGTTACACTTCTGGGATGCAAAATTACAAATCCCACTCTGTTCCACGCCAAGACCCGCCCTACGAAGCAGCTCGATTGGTTGGGGTTAGGCATTTCACCTCGAGTGGTTAAGGTTAGGTTTGGGTTAAAACACAACGTAAATAGCCCGGCATCCCAATACAAAATAAATTCTATCCCAATATTAAAAACATCTTATTTAAACTCAAAAATTAAAACATTTTAAAAGGGTCATAAATACTGTCTGGGTAACTTGCCCTTGAGGTTAATACAAATATATATATATATACACATACCATTAAAAGTTAGTAATAAGTGCTATGTTTAAATGTGCTTTAAGAGGTAAAAAGTGCCACACAATAAATAACCATAAATAATTTAAAATACATCATAGAATAAAACCACACTGTTAGTAAAAATGCATCAAACCAATGGCATGTCATTCATTATGTTAAAATCTTGAGGCAAATAATTCAATTTGTAATAATAATAATAATATATTAGTAATAGAGACAAAAGTACAGTCAAATTATTAAAATATAGGTAAGGTAGAATAAGTTATAAAGGACCACCAAGGCATCTTTAAAATATTTATTAAAAATAATTATTTAAAATAAAAACAGTAAAATATTAGGTAGGACCTCCTCTGCAGGTAGAGATTAACCCCCGAAAGGAAGGAATAGTAAAATCGAAGAAACATGCTATAAAAGACATAAATACAGAAATATTACAACAAATATAGTTATTATTAATCATAAATATAGATTAAAGCAATAAAAAGTCTTTTAAAATAGAAAACGAAGGAAAAAAAACTAGGAAAAGAAAAGAAAGCATGCAGAGGGATTTGGGCTGGAAATTCCCCTTGGATGTCCCTCAATAGGTCTGACGTCCGTTACCTTCAGTGGTGTAGTCTAATGTATTGTAGTCGGTATACTGTAGGGGTGGGAACCCCCAGAGGCCTCACGATACGATATCATCACGATAGTTATGTCACGATACGATATTATTGCGATTTTAAACATATTGCAATATTCTGCGATATATTGCAATGTATTACCTTTTTTCCAACTTCAAATTTTTCCCAATTTCAAATGACGTCCCCAAAGGAAAATTTTGTCAACATCTGTTTTTATCTAAAAATATACATGTCTATGTCTGTTCATCTCACACTTTTTAATTTTATTGCTGCAAAATGGGATTGTGAAGCAGACAAACTGACCAACACATATATCATAAAAGATCCATACTTGGCGTCTGTGTATCGATACAGTATTGTCACGAAAAATATTGCAATACTATGCTGTATTGATTTTTTTCCCCACCCCTAGTGTACTGTATATAAATATTTGGCCTACATATATGGGCCAGAATCTGCCTTTGGCAGAGGATGGGGCAAAATCATAGTGGGGGGTCTGTGTGTCCTCCCCCAGGGTTATTTTGAGCATCAAAGACTTCATTTCCTGCATTCACATAACTTTTATTCACCAATTTACGGTGGAAATACCTTTATTTAGCCTATATGCAAAGAAGGAAAACACAGATGACTATTCAAAATATATTATATATATATATATTATATATATATATATTATAATGGAAAGTATGTTGTTGCGTGTCATTGGGCATTTTCTGAGGACTATTGTTAACTGCTCCTCAGATCTCTGCAGGGTAAATCCAGACAGCTAGCTAGACTATCTGTCCAATCTGAGTTTTCTGTTGCACGACTAAAACTACTTCTGAACGTCCACATGTTCCACCAAAACAAGTTCCTTCCAGAGGCTATTTAGCAGAGGCACCGTGGCTCCGTCCGGCGCTTAGCCCCGCCCACGACGATTGCGATTGGTTTAAAGAAATGCCAAAAAAACAGAGCTCGTTTTTCTCCCATCCAGGAATGCTGTGTGGACTAGCCAGACCCTCCTCCGCAGCGCTGTGGAGGAAGGTCTGGCTATGTGAGACTAGATGGACTTGATTAATCCCATAATGGGGAAATTCGCTATGAGAAACGTGCTATCACTGGTGTTCTTCTCAATACTTAGTTTATTTCGGTCATTTGTAACCTTCATTCAATACACTGGTAATACACAATAAGTAAACATAACAGTAATGCTTTTTCTTGCAATAAAATAAAAAGATATACAGTACAGGCCAAAAGTTTGGACACACCTTCTCATTCAATGCGTTTACTTTTTATTTTCATGACTATTTACATTGTAGATTCTCACTGAAGGCATCAAAACTATGAATGAACACATATGGAATTATGTACTTAACAAAAAAGTGTGAAATAACTGAAAACATGTCTTATATTTTAGATTCTTCAAAGTAGCCACCCTCTGCTTTTTTTGATAACTCTGCAAACCCTTGGTGTTCTCTCAATGAGCTTCATGAGGTAGTCACCTGAAATGGTTTTACCTTCACAGGTGTGCTTTGTCAGGGTTCATTAGTGGAATTATTTCCCTTATTAATAAAAAAGCAAAGGGTGGCTACTCTGAAGAATCTAAAATATAAGACATGTTTTCAGTTATTTCACACTTTTTTGTTAAGTACATAACTCCATATGTGTTCATTCATAGTTTTGATGCCTTCAGTGAGAATCTACAATGTAAATAGTCATGAAAATAAAAAGCAAACACATTGAATGAGAAGGTGTGTCCAAACTTTTGGCCTGTACTGTACAAGAAACTAAACGGGACTGACAAGGTGTTAGCTACCCTTTTAACATTATCATTCATACAAAGGGATCAAAGAATACCACCTGATGACAACAAAGGAAGGAGTTTTTAGTTTTAAAATGCTACACATAAGGAGTAGTGAGTCAGGCATCAAACCAGCAACCATTCCTCGTAACGCCACGTTTTGACAGTCTGACGTTGTGTCTGTTGTGTGTCTGACGTTGTGTCTGTTGTGTGTCAGGCTCAGTACTACGGTGAAATCAGTTTGGGGACTCCATTGCAGAACTTCTCTGTGATTTTTGACACCGGCTCATCTGACCTCTGGGTGCCATCATCCTACTGCGTCAGCCAAGCCTGTGGTATGACACAACACTACACACATAACGCAACACTACACACACACACACACACACACTACACACACACACACGCACACACACACTACACAAACACACACACAAACACGCATGCGCACGCACGCACACACACTACACAAACACACACACACACCACATACACTACACAAACACACACACACACACACTACACACATACACACACTACGCACACACTACACACACACACTACACACACAAACACGCATGCACACACACACTACACACACACACACTACACAAACACACACACGCACACACACACACACACACACACACACACACTACGCACACACACACTACGCACAACACTACATACACTACACACACACACACACACAAACACACACGCACACGCATGCACCCGCGCGCACACACACTACACACACACACGCACACACTACACGCACACACACACACTACAGAAACACACACACAAACACGCATGCGCACGCACGCACACACTCACACACACTACACAAACACAAACACACACACCACACACACACTATAAACACACGCACACACACACTACACAAACACACACACTATACACACACGCACACACACACACACACACACACACACACACACACACACACACACACACACACAAATGGTTGTGCTTGTGAGTTAGGACAGCATGACATCATGGTTTAGTGTGTTCCTGACTGTGATAAGAAGTTCAAGGTCTCCCTGTGTTTGTGTGTGTGTTTGTGTGTTTGTGTGTGTGTGTGTGTGTGTTTGTGTGTGTGTGTGTGTGTGTGTGTGTGTGTTCCCAGGGTCACACAGGCGCTTCAGGGCGTTTGATTCCAGGTCTTTCCACCATGACGGTCGGGTATTTGGGATTCACTACGGCTCAGGACACCTGATGGGAGTCATGGTCAGAGAAACACTAAAGGTCCATTTTTATTCTACTCAACAAAAATAAGTTTAAGTTCATGTCATCAAATGTGCTGTGAATACTTCGGGTATACTGGTGGCCGAATAAGTAAAGACTCACACAGTACAATAAGTAAAGACACACACACAGTACAATAAGTAAAGACACAGTACAATAAGTAAAGACACACACACAGTACAATAAGTAAAGACACACAGTACAATAAGTAAAGACAC
>CM046809.1:24475055-24535055 GCA_025617405.1 Perca schrenkii | reverse complement strand
CAATAAGTAAAGACACACACAGTACAATAAGTAAAACACACACAGTACAATAAGTAAAGACACACAGTACAATAAGTAAAGACACACACAGTACAATAAGTAAAGACACACAGTACAATAAGTAAAGACACACACAGTACAATAAGTAAAGACACACAGTACAATAAGTAAAGACACACACAGTACAATAAGTAAAGACACACACAGTACAATAAGTAAAGACACACAGTACAATAAGTAAAGACACACACAGTACAATAAGTAAAGACACACACAGTACAATAAGTAAAGACACACACAGTACAATAAGTAAAGACACACACAGTACAATAAGTAAAGAAACACAGTACAATAAGTAAAGATACAGTACAATAAGTAAAGACACACAGTAAAATAAGTAAGGACACACAGTACAATAAGTAAAGACACACAGTACAATAAGTAAAGACACACAGTACAATAAGTATAGACACACACAGTACAATAAGTAAAGACACACACAGTACAATAAGTAAAGACACAGTACAATAAGTAAAGACACAGTACAATAAGTAAGACACACAGTACAATAAGTAAAGACACACACAGTACAATAAGTAAAGACACACAGTACAATAAGACACACACAGTACAAGTAAAGACACACAGTACAATAAGTAAAGACACACACAGTACAATAAGTAAAGAAACACAGTACAATAAGTAAAGACACAGTACAATAAGTAAGACACACAATACAATAAGTAAAGACACACAGTACAATAAGTAAAGACACACAGTACAATAAGTAAAGACACACAGTACAATAAGTAAAGACACACACAGTACAATAAGTAAAGACACACAGTACAATAAGTAAAGACACACAGTACAATAAGTAAAGACACACACAGTACAATAAGTAAAGACACACACAGTACAATAAGTAAAGACACACAGTACAATAAGTAAAGACACACAGTACAATAAGTAAAGACACACAGTAAAATAAGTAAGGACACACAGTACAATAAGTAAAGACACACAGTACAATAAGTAAAGACACACAGTACAATAAGTATAGACACACACAGTACAATAAGTAAAGACACACACAGTACAATAAGTAAAGACACACAGTACAATAAGTAAAGACACACAGTACAATAAGTAAGGACACACACAGTACAATAAGTAAAGACACACACAGTACAATAATTAAAGACACACAGTACAATAAGGACACACACAGTACAATAAGTAAAGACACACAGTACAATAAGTAAAGATACACACAGTACAATAAGTAAAGACGCACACAGTACAATAAGTAAAGACACAGTACAATAAGTAAAGACACAGTACAATAAGTAAAGACACACACAGTACCATAAGTAAAGACACACAGTACAATAAGTAAAGACACACAGTACAATAAGTAAAGACACACACAGTACAATAAGTAAAGACACACACAGTACCATAAGTAAAGACACACAGTACAATAAGTAAAGACACACAGTAAAATAAGTAAGGACACACAGTACAATAAGTAAAGACACACAGTAAAATAAGTAAAGACACACAGTAAAATAAGGACACACAGTAAAATAAGTAAGGACACACAGTACAATAAGTAAAGACACACAGTACAATAAGTAAGGACACACAGTACAATAAGTAAAGACACACAGTACAATAAGTAAAGACACACAGTACAATAAGGACACACACAGTACAATAAGTAAATACACACACAGTACAATAAGTAAAGACACACAGTACAATAAGTAAAGACACACAGTACAATAAGTAAAGAAACACAGTACAATAAGTAAAGACACACACAGTACAATAAGTAAAGACACACAATACAATAAGTAAAGACACACAGTACAATAAGTAAAGAAACACAGTACAATAAGTAAAGACACACACAGTACAATAAGTAAAGAAACACAGTACAATAAGTAAAGACACACAGTACAATAAGTATAGACACACACAGTACAATAAGTATAGACACACAGTACAATAAGTAAATACACACACAGTACAATAAGTATAGACACACACAGTACAATAAGTATAGACACACAGTACAATAAGTAAAGACACACACAGTACCATAAGTAAAGACACACAGTACAATAAGTATAGACACACACAGTACAATAAGTAAAGACACACACAGTACAATAAGTAAAGACACACACACACAGTACAATAAGTAAAGACACACACAGTACAATAAGTAAAGACACACACAGTACAATAAGTATAGACACACAGTACAATAAGTAAAGACACAGTACAATAAGTACAGACACAGTACAATAAGTAAAGACACAGTACAATAAGTAAAGACACAGTACAATAATTAAAGACACACACAGTACAATAAGTAAAGACACACACAGTACAATAAGTAAAGACACACAGTACAATAAGTAAAGACACACACAGTACAATAAGTAAAGACACACACAGTACAATAAGTAAAGACACAGTACAATAAGTAAAGACACACACAGTACAATAAGTAAAGACACACAGTACAATAAGTAAAGACACACACAGTACAATAAGTAAAGACACACAGTACAATAAGTATAGACACACACAGTACAATAAGTAAAGACACACACAGTACAATAAGTAAAGACACACAGTACAATAAGTAAAGACACGCACAGTACAATAAGTAAAGACACACAGTACAATAAGTAAAGACAGACACAGTACAATAAGTAAAGACACACACAGTACAATAAGTAAAGACACAGTACAATAAGTAAAGACACACACAGTACAATAAGTAAAGACACACAGTACAATAAGTAAAGACATACACAGTACAATAAGTAAAGACACACACAGTACAATAATTAAAGACACACAGTACAATAATTAAAGACACACACAGTACAATAAGTAAAGACACACACAGTACAATAAGTATAGACACACACAGTACAATAAGTAAAGACACAGTACAATAAGTAAAGACACACACAGTACCATAAGTAAAGACACACAGTACAATAAGTAAATACATACACAGTACAATAATTAAAGACACACAGTACAATAAGTATAGACACACACAGTACAATAAGTAAAGACACAGTACAATAAGTAAAGACACACACAGTACAATAAGTAAAGACACACAGTACAATAAGTAAAGACATAGTACAATAATTAAAGACACACACAGTACAATAAGTAAAGACACACAGTACAATAAGTAAAGACACACAGTACAATAAGTAAAGACACAGTACAATAAGTACAGACACAGTACAATAAGTAAAGACACAGTACAATAAGTAAAGACACAGTACAATAAGTAAAGACACACACAGTACAATAAGTAAAGACACACACAGTACAATAAGTAAAGACACACACAGTACAATAAGTAAGGACACACACAGTACAATAAGTATAGACACACAGTACAATAAGTAAAGACACACACAGTACCATAAGTAAAGACACACAGTACAATAAGTATAGACACACACAGTACAATAAGTATAGACACACACAGTACAATAAGTATAGACACACAGTACAATAAGTAAAGACACACACAGTACCATAAGTAAAGACACACAGTACAATAAGTATAGACACACACAGTACAATAAGTAAAGACACACACAGTACAATAAGTAAAGACACACACACACAGTACAATAAGTAAAGACACACACAGTACAATAAGTAAAGACACACACAGTACAATAAGTATAGACACACAGTACAATAAGTAAAGACACAGTACAATAAGTACAGACACAGTACAATAAGTAAAGACACAGTACAATAAGTAAAGACACAGTACAATAATTAAAGACACACACAGTACAATAAGTAAAGACACACACAGTACAATAAGTAAAGACACACAGTACAATAAGTAAAGACACACACAGTACAATAAGTAAAGACACACACAGTACAATAAGTAAAGACACAGTACAATAAGTAAAGACACACACAGTACAATAAGTAAAGACACACAGTACAATAAGTAAAGACACACACAGTACAATAAGTAAAGACACACAGTACAATAAGTATAGACACACACAGTACAATAAGTAAAGACACACACAGTACAATAAGTAAAGACACACAGTACAATAAGTAAAGACACACACAGTACAATAAGTAAAGACACACAGTACAATAAGTAAAGACAGACACAGTACAATAAGTAAAGACACACACAGTACAATAAGTAAAGACACAGTAAAGACACACACAGTACAATAAGTAAAGACACACAGTACAATAAGTAAAGACATACACAGTACAATAAGTAAAGACACACACAGTACAATAATTAAAGACACACAGTACAATAATTAAAGACACACACAGTACAATAAGTAAAGACACACACAGTACAATAAGTATAGACACACACAGTACAATAAGTAAAGACACACACAGTACAATAAGTAAAGACACACACAGTACAATAAGTATAGACACACACAGTACAATAAGTAAAGACACAGTACAATAAGTAAAGACACACACAGTACCATAAGTAAAGACACACAGTACAATAAGTAAATACATACACAGTACAATAATTAAAGACACACAGTACAATAAGTATAGACACACACAGTACAATAAGTAAAGACACAGTACAATAAGTAAAGACACACACAGTACAATAAGTAAAGACACACAGTACAATAAGTAAAGACATAGTACAATAATTAAAGACACACACAGTACAATAAGTAAAGACACACAGTACAATAAGTAAAGACACACAGTACAATAAGTAAAGACACAGTACAATAAGTACAGACACAGTACAATAAGTAAAGACACAGTACAATAAGTAAAGACACAGTACAATAAGTAAAGACACACACAGTACAATAAGTAAAGACACACACAGTACAATAAGTAAAGACACACACAGTACAATAAGTAAGGACGCACAATATGGTGAATATTGTGCTGCTGAATCCGAAACCGAATACCGAATCCATCGTCTGGTTAACACAAGTTTTTAGCTTCATGCACGACTTGTATTCTTTCAGATGTTTCGTACCACATGTTGTAACAGCCATGTTGTGTATAGTTTAGGGTCCTCGCCACCACCAGACCAATCAGCATTGAACAGATTTGAACATTTAGCTGGACTTGAATGGCCTTCTTTTGACTGACAGTACTGCCAAACAACTTTTTCTGCTCACCAGATCCATGTCCACTTTCTCACAGCCTACTGCTCACCAGATCCATATCCACTTTCTCACAGCCTACTGCTCACCAGATCCATGTCCACTTTCTCACAGCCTACTGCTCACCAGATCCATGTCCACTTTCTCACAGCCTACTGCTCACCAGATCCATGTCCACTTTCTCACAGCCTACTGCATTGAACGCTCCACCTACGTAAACACCTTCCCGTATCAACGGCGCCGTCATTATGGCGACCAGCATAGCACGGAGTGCAAGCGTAGGGTTCGGTTCCGTGGGAAAAAATGTAAGGTTCGGCAGAAACCGGACCCCGTCAAAAATCCAATATTCCCCAAACATCCCTAGCCTGGGAAAACCCTGACGAACTTCAGGGCAAATTTGAGATTTGCTCTGCAAGTCCGTCTGGCCACGAGCCCATTCAAGCCCATTTTCAATTCTTCCAAATCGAGGCACCAATCACAACCGTTGAGGAGGGCTCTACACCAATCACAACCGTTGAGGCGGGCTCTACACCAATCACAACCGATGAGGTGGTCTTTACACCAATCACAAACGTTGAGGCGGGCTTTACACAATGACGATAGCGCAGCGATGGCGAGCAGCTTCTTGTTTACATTCAACATGACGGCTCTCACTATCCGATGTGAGTTGCGCATGCGTCACTTTGCAACAAGTAGCCTCCAAGATGCTAACGGCTTTTTGAGCTAACTCACAGTCTATCATAGATATATACGATGACAGTCTATGAGCTAACGTTAGCAATCAAACAATCATAGATAGCTAAAACAAAATAGTTTTGTATCTAAAGAGAAATGTTTATTATTTTATGGATTTCATAAATTTCAGTAGGACACGTTATGCCGTAAACCGTTTAAATCTGAGCATGCTCGACTCACATCTGCACTCGACTCACATCGGGCAGTGACCCCGTTGATGCCGCTGTCGCTGCTACGTCACCCTGATCGTTGGTCTGATTGGTTGAAGGACGATCCAATTGCGCCCAGAGGCATTTGAGCGGCTTCCGTTGGTGACGGCCCTTTTGGAAATGGGCTGTGAATGAAGCTTCCCCAGACCCTTCTCAGTTACAACTTAGAAGGGTCTGGTGTCAACCAGGCTAGTGCATCCCTGCTGTCTAATAAAAGATCTGTTTTCCTAACAAAAGAACAAACTCTCTTCAGTATACAGGCTGTGAAAGATTTTAAGATTTGTTTTGACTCCATGTAGCTGAAGAAGCTGAAGATGTACTCTGTTTTATAATACTCCTCTGGTCCAGGTCGGGGGTCTGTCCATCCTGAACCAGGAGTTCGGGGAGTCAGTCTATGAGCCCGGTTCCGCATTTGTAATGGCAAAGTTCGACGGTATTCTGGGGATGGGTTACCCGTCCCTGGCAGAGATCCTTGGAAACCCCGTTTTCGACAACATGTTGGCGCAGAGGACCTTGGATGAGCCGGTTTTTTCCTTCTACCTCAGCAGGTGAGATCCCCCTTTTTTCAGCCCTATGACTCACAAGTGTGTCTATTTTGAAGCATTCACACTGGGAGCTCACCAGTACAACCAGTTTAGGGGGTTCATTGCCTTGCTCAGGGGCACATTGGAGTGGAGTGAGGAGAGTTTCTTTCAAGCACCTTTCATGTCACACTTATTTGTGGTTTTTCAAACTGGAGTCCAGTGTCCTCCAGGAGACAATAGTCAAGTTCGCAAGGATCCACTGAGTTTTCGGTGTTCAACGGGTTTCATGAAAGGGGTGGGTGCGGTCTAGGGTTTCCAAAAATGGGTTTCAAGTGATGCAGGAGGTTTAACTGTGCTTTCAGGAGAGTCCAAACAGCTAAAGACTTCCGGCGATCTCCAAGAGTTTAGGGAGGATCCAAAGGGTTACAAAGGTTTAGAGTAGAGGGTGACACGGGAATCAATTGTCGCTCCCATCCCATCCTGAGCCCACGAAAATACTCCCGTCACATCCCGATCATGTGACTGCCCCCCTCCAAAAAATCCTATCTTGCAAATTCCCGAGAGACTCCCGAATCCCGCTCCCATTTCGTTCCCTATTTTGTGGACACACGCTTCACACAGCGAGCAGGCTTGCGTGCCACCAGGCGGAAAAGAGAGAAAGAAAACGAGACGTTGTCCGTCGCTGTCTGGAGGATAACTAGCCAGTTGATATTGCATGTGTGCGTTTGGTTAATCACGGTCAAATCGCTGAGGTTGCCTTGGAATTTAGGCTACACTATACTGTACATGCATTACCTGCAGGCCTAGGTAACATGCATTACCTGCAGGCCTAGGTAACATGCATTACCTGCAGGCCTAGGCCATTTCATTACCTGCAGGCCTAGGTAACATGCATTACCTGCAGGCCTGTTAGGTAACATGCATTACCTGCAGGCCTATTAGGTAACATGCATTACCTGCAGGCCTAGGTAACATGCATTACCTGCAGGCCTGTTAGGTAACATGCATTACCTGCAGGCCTATTAGGTAACATGCATTACCTGGAGGCCTAGGTAACATGCATTACCTGCAGGCCTAGGTAACATGCATTACCTGCAGGCCTGTTAGGTAACATGCATTACCTGCAGGCCTATTAGGTAACATGCATTACCTGCAGGCCTAGGTAACATGCATTACCTGCAGGCCTGTTAGGTAACATGCATTACCTGCAGGCCTATTAGGTAACATGCATTACCTGGAGGCCTAGGTAACATGCATTACCTGCAGGCCTAGGTAACATGCATTACCTGCAGGCCTAGGCCATTTCATTACCTAATTCCTAACGGAGATCTTCTCAAACTCAAAACACACATTTCTCCGTCCCGCTCCTGTTGATTTCTACCCTCTATTCCTTTCCTATCACGTTACCAACAGTGAAATCGACCCCGTAGCGCGGCACTCCAGCAGGAATACCATGACCCGTGGGAGTCCCGAAAACTTGTCACCCGCTAGTTTAAAGCATTTGGGGGGATCAGACAAAGGAACTGTAGAGACCCCTTGTTGTTAAGGGGTTACTTAGGCTTAGTCCAAGTGTCCAGTGGCTTCTGAGGTTTCCCCAGTGTTTTGGGATGGTCCAGGGTGTTCAAGAGTCTTAGTTCCCAGGGGTTCTTGAAGGATCGGCAAAATGCTGATTAATGAATTTGTTGGTTGAATGTTTGGCTACTGTTGGCTTTTGGGACATGCAAATTTGCGTTTCCTAGGATGGCGATGACATGACCCGTTTTACTCTGCCTCTGATTGGCTAGTACTTACTGCCTTGTTGGTTGGATTGGTCAGGTTAAGGCATGAGGGAGTAGGATTGGTTAGGGTTAGATCAGTAATACAAGAATCCGAGTGTAAGCCAATCAGAGGCATTCCTTCGCTATTTTAGGAAATGCAAATTCGCAGAAGCGACATTGTTTGAGACATTCGGTCTCAAGGGATCCAGAGAAATGTAAGAGTTTCCGAGGTTTCAACGATTTCAAAAGAGTCCCAAAAGGATCAAGAGGACTCTGGGAATTCAAAAGCCTCCGTGGTTTGATAAGAAAGTATTCGGGGTCCATTAGCAGGGAATAAACAAAGATAAACTTGCAGTTTGTTAATGGGAATGTGATTTCTGTCCCTGCAGGAAAACAAGTAGCAGCAACCCAGAAGGTGAACTGTTGCTAGGCGGAATTGACAAGTTGTTGTACAGTGGACCAATCAACTGGCTCCCAGTGACTGCTAAGGGATACTGGCAGATTAAGATGGACAGGTTTCTCACATCTTTTTAATATTGGGATTCTGTGTGATACATCATTAAAATTAATCAAATAGGAGTCCTGTACTAACAAGAAGTGCTAATTTTCAAAATCCTGACCTCTCTGTATGTTTCAGTGTCGCGGTGCAAGGTGTGAGTTCTTTCTGTCCTCATGGTTGTCAGGCGATTGTCGATACAGGAACCTCCCTCATCGCTGGACCGACTACCGACATCCTCAAACTCCAGCAGCTGATTGGAGCCACACCCTCAAACATAAACGAGGTTAAACAAAATTTCATTTTATAATCTAAATCTTATTAATAAATTACAAACAAGTAGACATTTCGGGATACTTGAAGCGTAACTCTTGTCAAAATGCAACCTAGGGTCTTTTTGTGAATGTTCCCGAGTCAAACTTTCGTTTAAAAGCATATTTAGGACGTAACGTTTTTAAAGATTCTTTTTTGGGGGCTTTTCCCTTTATTGTGTAGAGACAGTGGATAGACATGAAAGAGGGAGAGAGATGGGGGATGACACTCATGGTTGTCAGGGCAGAGGATTGGATTTGAACTCACGCCGCTGCAGGACTCAGCCAACATGGGGCGAATGCTCTTACTGGGTGAGCTAGAGGCCACCCCGGCAACGCCACTTTTAAGATTGACCGTATTCTGGTTTTATGATGATTTTATGACTATGATAGCATCAAAATCACTATTAGTAAAATGCTAAGAAGACTCGACACATCATGAAACTTTGCTCCAAGTATCACCAGGAGCTCTACACCTTAACTCCAGCATTGACAACATTGGTTGTGTTTACAGAGTTTACTAAAAAAAAAAGAAAGGTTTTAACAACTCACCATAGTTTGTTAAAACCTTTCTTTCAATCTCTGAATGCGAATGAACGGACTCCCCAGGAGGAAATCTCATTCTTATATGAGGCTCCTTTTTCAACTACAAGGTCAATATTGTTTTTCACTAACGACAAAACAACGAATATCCGTACATTTATATGGAACTAAGCTTTAGGAGCTTTCCAGCTTTACTCTCCTCCCTGTTACGCTCCATTCGGAGATCGACTCTGTTTGACTGGCGAGATGGACATCAACCGGAAAACCCAACAGCTACAGCAAGTTGGTGAAAACCTTTCTTTTTAGTAAACTCTGGGTACAGAAACAACGTTCTCAATGCTTTTGTTAAGGTGTAGAGCCCCTGGTGATACTTGGAGCAAAGTCTCATGTTGTGTCGAGCTTTCTTAGTGGTTTAAAAATAGATATTTTGATGCGATCATAACAGTGCTCCTAGCACTCCCATTCAAAAGGCCATTTGACCGAAAAACGAGACTTCAGTAAATCTTAAAAATGGCCTTTCCGTCCTAATTATGCTTTTAAACGAAAGTTTGACTCGGGTACAGTCACAAAAAGAGGTTGCATTTTGGCGAGAATTACGCTTTAAAACTTAAAAATAGAAGCGGTATCTGAACTGTATACTGGTTTTAGCAAAACGTGTTACAACATTTAATTTCATTTGACTGTTCCCTTTTGTATGTGTTTCAGTACCTTATTGACTGTGCCAGATTGTCTAGTTTACCTCATGTGACATTCGTCCTCGGAGGAAAAGAGTACACACTGACTGCTGCGCAATACGTTAGGAAGGTTTGTCAAATGTTTTGAATCCAACCCTTTGCTTCTGTAAAATACAGGTTATATTATATATTTGTCATTTGTTTGATGGACCCATGCACTTTAGATGTTTTGGTAACACTTTACTTGAAGGTATCTACATAAGAGTGACATAACAATGACATGACACTGTCATGTGTTCATGACAGTGTCATGTCACATGATCCATAAAGCTTGTTTTATGGTTGTGCGGAGGCTCCACGCAGAGCTTTCACCGTAGCCTACGTAAGTGGCCTGAAGGTTATACTTGTGCGCTGGTGTGTGCATCGAGCCAGCGTGTGTGTGGGAAGACGCTGCCTCTGCAAAATATTCTCAGGAAGGAACTTGTTTTGGTGGAACATTTGCACCCCGCAGAAGAAAACGCCACAAAAATATGAAATGAAGTTAACTGTTGACACAATACAGTAACGTGAGCTATTTAAATTATCTGATACATGCTGAAACCTCATTGGGTCTTACCAGTGTATCTCCATGTGTACTTTGTCCTCAGTAATCCCAACCAATCAGTCCCATAACATCCCAGTTAGAGAGGAAATGCCCTAAACATATTCCTTGTAAATCTTTACAATCATACCCCAAAAAAACCAAGCAGGCCTTGCCTCGTTGCACCGTCCAAATTTTCTTCAATACTTTTCCAAAGTGTCTCCCCTTTTCTTTATGACCACGGTGGGAGATCGGGAGGAGAAGTTAACCCTCTCCTTGATTTCATGATGTTTATGGAGAAGGACAACATGGCATCATGACTTTGCGTAAATATACACGCCACTTTCATAAAGCAAAAAGGCGTGTTATTGTACGCATTTTCAGCTATCCACATGTATGCCTACGCTGTATACAGCTGATGTAAACATACCCACCACGTGGCCTCGCCACGTTGCGTGTTATTGCGAGAACGCGACGTACTATCGCGAGAACAACGTCACACACCTGTAAAAAAAAAGAAAATAAATGGTTGGATATGGAAAAGAACACAGGGAAAGGCTTTAGTAACAAAACAGTGACAAAAACACGGAAAATAATGACAAAAACACGCTTAGGAACACAATAAATGGTTGGGTTTAGGAAAGAAACATTGGGTAAGGCTTATTAAAACAAAAAATAAAAACGGCAGAAAAATCGCCGCATGCGGGACGTGAACCCAGCTTTCCCAGGTGAGACTCCTGTGTTTTACCCTCCACCACCCCAGCCTCATAGCAGCATGGTGGCCCAGTGGTTAGCATTGTGGCCTCACAGCAAGAAGGTTCTGTGGTCGAATCCATGTCGTTCCGGGGCCTTTCTGTGTGGAGTTTGCATGTTCTCCCCATGTTTGCGTGGGTTTGCTCCAGTTTCCCCCACCATCAAAAACATGTACTAGGTTCTCCAGGCAGTGCCCTTGATCAAGGCACTGGTTCAGATCTGGAGTTGGTCCCCGGGCGCTGTCATTGGCTGCCCACTGCTCCCTTGAGGGATGGGCAGAGAATGAATTTCACTACATGTACGTGTATGTGACAAATAAAGTACCTTTACCTTTACCCAGCCTACCTTGTCACTCAATCCCTCGTTGATTTATACTGCTCGCTACGGCAGAAATTGACTCGCAACGTAGGTCTATGGCGGCCGATTTGCGTTGATATACACGCTAAAATGCGATTATGCGTCTTGATATCACACAAAAACGGAATACAAATTGGCGTGACATACATACGCCAATTCATGAGATCAGTCTGAGAAGGAGAACCAGGACATGAGTTGGGAGACATGCGACAATACCAAGCCACGGCCGAGCGACGTGCGTGGCTGCGATTTTTCGAAAGGTGAGCGTCAGGCTACGGCGTATCTCCGACACAGAAGCATTAAACGTCGTTAGCCCTAATCCTAGTTTTAACCCTAATCTAACTTTAACCCTAACTTGTCATGACAAAAAACGAATGACCAATGACTTATTTATAATGTTTGACACGTTCATGACAGTGTCATGTCACTCTTATGTAGATACCTTCAAGTAAAGTGTAACCGATGTTTCTATGTTTTGTCTTTTTTTATATCTACCCCTGAGAGAAACGACAATTCATTCAGCTATATTATTATGGTGACATGACAAATAAACATTAAAGGAATACGCCACCGTTTGTTGAAATAGGGCTCATCACGGTCTCCCCTGGCTGTAGATAGGTTGGCGAACGCATTTTTTGTCTCAGTGCAAGTAATTAGGTTGTTTTTTTTGTTTTTCGTTGGCTTACTTTTACTCACAACATGCTAACCGGCAACATAGGATTCCATTCACTACGCTAAACTAACTAGCGGCGGCGCTGCCGGTGTTGCACCGGACTAAAACAATGCATGCACAAAAAATGTGTTGGCCCACCTATCTACAGCTAGAGGAGACCCTACCTATCTACAGCTAGGGGAGACCTCACCTATCTACAGCTAGAGGAGACCCCACCTATCTACAGCTAGAGTAGACCCCACCTATCTACAGCTAGGGGAGACCCCACCTATCTACAGCTAGGGGAGACATCACCTATCTACAGCTAGGGGAGACCCCACCTATCTACAGCTAGAGGAGACCCCACCTATCTACAGCTAGGGGAGACCCCACCTATCTACAGCTAGGGGAGACCCCACCTATCTACAGCTAGAGGAGACCCCACCTATCTACAGCTAGAGGAGACCCCACCTATCTCCAGCTAGGGGAGACATCACCTATCTACAGCTAGAGGAGACCCCACCTATCTACAGCTAGAGGAGACCCCACCTATCTACAGCTAGGGGAGACCCCACCTATCTACAGCTAGAGGAGACCCCACCTATCTACAGCTAGAGGAGACCCCACCTATCTACAGCTAGAGGAGACCCCACCTATCTACAGCTAGGGGAGACCCCACCTATCTACAGCTAGAGGAGACCCCACCTATCTACAGCTAGGGGAGACCTCACCTATCTACAGCTAGAGGAGACCCCACCTATCTACAGCTAGAGGAGACCCCACCTATCTACAGCTAGAGGAGACCCCACCTATCTCCAGCTAGGGGAGACATCACCTATCTACAGCTAGAGGAGACCCCACCTATCTACAGCTAGAGGAGACCCCACCTATCTACAGCTAGGGGATACCTCACCTATCTACAGCTAGGGGAGACCCCACCTATCTCCAGCTAGAGGAGACCTCACCTATCTACAGCTAGAGTAGACATCACCTATCTACAGCTAGGGGAGACCCCACCTATCTCCAGCTAGAGGAGACCCCACCTATCTACAGCTAGAGTAGACATCACCTATCTACAGCTAGAGGAGACATCACCTATCTACAGCTAGAGGAGACCCCACCTATCTACAGCTAGAGGAGACATCACCTATCTACAGCTAGAGGAGACCCCACCTATCTACAG
Source organism: Perca schrenkii (assembly GCA_025617405.1). NCBI lineage: Eukaryota > Metazoa > Chordata > Actinopteri > Perciformes > Percidae > Perca > Perca schrenkii. Next base: position 24,521,083 of record CM046809.1, on the reverse strand, counting down.
CTAGGGGACACCCCACCTATCTACAGCTAGAGGAGACATCACCTATCTACAGCTAGGGGAGACCCCACCTATCTACAGCTAGAGGAGACCCCACCTATCTCCAGCTAGGGGAGACATCACCTATCTACAGCTAGAGGAGACCCCACCTATCTACAGCTAGAGGAGACCCCACCTATCTACAGCTAGGGGATACCTCACCTATCTACAGCTAGGGGAGACCCCACCTATCTCCAGCTAGAGGAGACCCCACCTATCTACAGCTAGAGTAGACATCACCTATCTACAGCTAGAGGAGACATCACCTATCTACAGCTAGAGGAGACCCCACCTATCTACAGCTAGAGGAGACATCACCTATCTACAGCTAGAGGAGACCCCACCTATCTACAGCTAGAGGAGACATCACCTATCTACAGCTAGAGGAGACCCCACCTATCTACAGCAAGAGGAGACCCCACCTATCTACAGCTAGGGGACACCCCACATATCTATAGCTAGAGGAGACATCACCTATCTACAGCTAGAGGAGACCCCACCTATCTACAGCTAGGGGACACCCCACATATCTACAGCTAGAGGAGACATCACCTATCTACAGCTAGAGGAGACCCCACCTATCTACAGCTAGGGGAGACCCCACCTATCTACAGCTAGAGGAGACCCCACCTATCTACAGCTAGAGGAGACCCCACCTATCTACAGCTAGGGGAGACCCCACCTATCTACAGCTAGGGGAGACCCCACCTATCTACAGCTAGAAGAGACCGTGATGAAACATCTACAAAAGTCATGTCTCTGTCTGTCTCTCTGTTTCCAGGAGATGCTTGGCAACAGGATGTTTTGTTTCAGTGGCTTCCAGGCCGTGGACATGTTTTCCGCCGATGGCCCCCTGTGGATTCTGGGAGATGTATTTCTTATAGAGTTTTACAGCATCTTTGACAGAGGACAGGATCGTGTTGGCTTTGCCTCTGCTAGGCACCCAACCATACCTAACCCATCGGTTATCATTGGCTGACAACTACAGTATATCATCAATAAATACTGTTTAATTAAAATGACCATAACAGAATTTTGTAATTCTTACAAAGGCACCAACACAAATAGCACAAAATCTGGCGCAAAATTAAACTAAGGGTTAATAACACGTGTGTACCAAGTTGACCGTTCTCTGGGATTTGTTTTTCATTCTAATCGAATGTGATCAGTTTTATCACAAACCGCTAATTAGCTTATAACGCTAGTAGTCGGGGCAGAGGGTAAAGTAAAAAGAAAATCGCTATTTCTACACTATGAACAAGGCTCAAAGTAGCACCACACTTTGTAAGCGTACAGAAAGACAGTACCGTTTACATATACAGGCAGGCGCCATCTTGGGGAAAACAGTCACTACCACTCAAACGCCGAACGCCGTTCAACCAGTAACATAGCTCAAACTTCTATTTTTTAAAACACTCTTTTTCATAAACTGTCTGTACACTTACAAAGTTCTCAGTGCTTTGGTTTACATGTAGGGACTCTCATTATGCTACCGTGGAAGTGTGGTGCTATTTTGAACCTCGTTAGTGGTATAAATTGGCGATTTCTTTTTACTTTCCTCGTGCCCCGACGACTAGCTTGTAACAGCTAATTAGCGGTTTGCAGTAAAACGCATCACATTCGATTAGCATGAAAACATATCCCAGAGAACGGTCGATTCGGTGCACGTGTGGTATTAACCCCTAGGTTCATTTTGCGCCTGATTTGTCCTTTAAGGACAAACAACCACTATTGGCTGAACTGTTAAGTATGGCCCTGCTGACACCATTCTTCATGTTTGGTGACCCATTGACAAATCAGTCATGTTTCTTTTTTAAAGTACAGTTTTTAGTGATTCAGCAGCAGCAACAGATACCGTAAATTCATAACTTCAGTTACATTTACAAAAACAGACACACTGTTATCACATGAAGATAGAAGTGTTTGTGCAAGAAAATGTTATATTAACCTCTTAAGTCCAGTCAGTTATCCTGAGTACTTGAATTTAATCAGCAGTCACAACATTTGAGTGTTGAAACCAAATCGGATGTCTGTTCAGCTGCAGTTCCTCTAATGGCCACCAGATGACATCCAAGAAAACGCTGACTGTATTAGACTGAGTGGGTAAACACTAGCCTGACATTGAAGAAGAAGAAGATTTATTTATTTATATTAGGACAATGCACATTAATCAACATTTCTGTAAATGCACCAGTGTTAGCCAGTCGGCTAATTGTCAGCATTGTCAGAATCTGAGTCTGATGCTCCTCCGTTGGGCTGTGATTATGGGGCGTGTTTCAACCGAACCAGAAAAGAAAATGCCTCTGCACTCAATTGGATTGACCTACAACCAGTCAGAGCAACAGATAGACCTACAACCAGTCAGAGCAACAGATAGACCTACAACCAATCAGAGCAACAGATAGACCTACAACCAGTCAGAGCAACAGATAGACCTACAACCAATCAGAGCAACAGATAGACCTACAACCAGTCAGAGCAACAGATAGATCTACAACCAATCAGAGCAACGGAGTATGTGACGTTGCCGAATCCTATAGGAAGGACGGCAAAAACATCTTTCCGATCGACATATTCCTTGATGGCGGTTCTCTGTTCCTCTTTTAAAATTAAGTTGCTGTCGATATCTTCTATAACAGACGCGATGGAGGAATCTACACATCTCAATCCTCCAGCGGCAGCCATCTTTATTGTAAACAAATTCAACCTCAGCGCTCTTTGGTGACGTGGTTGATTAGGTTACTGTTGATCAACTGTCCATCATCGTATAAAGTCCTAGCCTCGTGATACCAAAAACATTTGGAGCCGTTCAACAAACGACTGACCAATCAGCGTTGGTTTTGAGGCGGGTTTAGGTGTGATGCAACGAGAAGCGACTGTTCAGTCTAAACAACGTGGCAGCTTCCACGGATGAGATGAGCGTAGCTATCGCAGCGAGTTTTATCCAAATTAGAAAGTATTCCTTCATTGAAAGAAGAGCATTAAAAACTGCACTGGAGGCTTTTCTCTGAGGAAAAGATGTTTTTGCTCTTCTCCCGACTGGTTTCAGCAAGAGTTTGATCTGATTGGTTGATTCTATCACCAACTATAGGTGGTGATCAGTGATGTTACTCTAATCAAAGCACTTTTTTCAGTAACGAGTAATCTAACGCGTTACTATTTCCAAACCAGTAATCAGATTAAAGTTACTTATTCAAGTCACTGTGCGTTACTATTTGTCATTTTCCTTAGTAAAAATATATATTTTAGCTTTCTTCTTGCGTCTCGGGGAGTGAAGTCATGTATGCGACAAGTCACGTTTTCAGCATGAGGACAGTTCACGTTACCACGCAGCGACACAAACGTAAACAACAATGGAGGGAGGAGAGAGATGCACGTTTTCTAGCTGGAAATACAGTCACTATTTAGAGTTTGTGTCCGCTAAAGACGGCAATATTAAGGTTCGTTGTACACTATGTGCTGGTGGCGACTACGTCAAATTTGAAGGAACAATTGGAGTCGCAGCACTGCAGTCAAACCTACAGAGCAAGTCCCAGCAGGTGGAGCGAAGCAGAGAGCAGGAGGCCCCCCACCACCCAAACAACAAAAGGTGGACTTCGGTGCAAAACCAGTAAGTGGAGAGTTGAAGAAGTTGGTCGGGCAGTAGGCCTATGTTGTAGGGGAAATGCTGCCCTTAAACACGGTTGACTCGCTCTCTTTCGTGCCATAATAAACCAGATCCTACTACTACTGGCAACGCTGAGCTGCCTCACAGTAAACCGGTTGTCATTTTTATGTTGAGGCTGTAGGGGTGTTGTCGGCAGCTGCTGCATGTAACTAATAAAGTAACTTGTAATCTAACTTTGTTACTTTTAAAATCAAGTAATCTGTAAAGTAACTAAACTACTTTTACAATCAAGTAATCTGTAAAGTAACAAAGTTACTTTTTCAAAGTAACTGTGGCAACACTGGTGGTGATAGACAGATGATTTTTCCAATCAGCTAACCAGGATTTTCGCCCCTTCCCAAAAGTTCTCCAAAGGAAAGTTCCCAGATGGATATGCCGAGCAAATGCGAAGCGATCCATCTGGCGGAGTCAGGTTAATAAAGCCCGCCCCCTGACAATTTGATTGGTCCACACAGCTCTGGTTCGAGCATAGTTGCTCCACAACGGATCAAGTCCAGACCGAACTTCCTGACCTCAAATGTTGTGGGCGGGGCTAAGTTTGACCGGCATCCAGGCTAGGCTAACACCCAACTTTTCTCGACAGTCAACACATTGTTTCCACAACAGTTTCAGCTCTTGATTTCACTTCTTCTAATGTGCGTTGTTATTCTTCCATTCAGAAAATATTAAGGCATAAAAGAAGACTTTTTTCGTGAACATTTCAGCTTATTAAGCTGAGCCCAAGTGGTTGTTCCCATGATCCCATCTTTGACCAAGTTGCCCATTTTCTGATCTAAAAGTTGATTACAAGCATTAGGATCTTTTGTATCTTTTGTGTTTTTTGGTGTGCCATCTTAGGGTTAAGGCCGTTTTAAAGTTGTGCGTAGAATCAACAGCGGACCCCTCTGTCACCCCTCTCACGCTGGACCCTACGCCGTAGCCGGACGCTCACCTCTCGGAAAAATTGCACGTTGCTTGGCCTAGGCTTGGTAGCGTCGCATGTCTCCCGACTCATCTCCTGGTTCTCCTTCTCCATCACCAACATGAGATCAAGGAGAGGGTTAACTTCTCCTGCTCCAAATCTCCCACCGTGGTCAGAGAGAACAGGAGAGACTCTTCGGTACTCTCACTAGGACTCTAGAGTCACTACTCTCTCTGAAGCTAATCACCGTCACTCTCTCACTTTCTCCCTCGCTCTACCACACACTCCCCACACACACACACAAACACACAGGCCGGCTCAATGCACACACCAGCGCACATGTATAAACATCAGGCCACCTACGTAGGCTACGGCGAAAGCTCTGCGTGGAGCCTCCACAGAACAATAAAACAAGCTTTAGGGATCATGTGTCATGACAATGTCATGTCACTCTTATGTAGATACCTTCAAGTAAAGTTTTACCGAAACATCTAAAGTGCATGGGTCCATCAAACAAATGTCAAATATATGATATAACCATAGACAGTATATTATATAAGAATGCACCACCAGATCCCGTGTCTCTGAATGGAGACCAGTGAAGGATATTAGAATCACTTTTCCGGTGATCTCTTGCTTTACTGAGCAGCCTCCAACTGAGTAAGTCTTCTGGTAGCTGTGCCGAGAGAAATCTCAATCATTCCCAATCTTACAGAGACAGAGAGCGTAGGTATATGTAAGGAGATAACATAGACACAGGCTAATTACTGATCACTAACATGCTAGTTAACATTAGTAATTAAACCTAAACAGCTAATGGAAGTCCAAACTGCCTGAGAGCTTCTCCTGTACTATACGGTAATTCCTCTACTGTGTGACACAATCGTTAGCCTATTTTTATAAAAGCGTCTGCTACGGAGCCATAACGTGAGCTACAAGATAATGGAGTCTTTTATACATTGTCGTGTTTCTTTAGAAATAAACAACAGACAAATAGAGTCTTTAAACGCTTCAGATGTAAAGTTATTCGCTGTCAAAGTGACGTCAAAATGAATGGGAGTCAATGGGATGCTAATGGGAGGTGATCGCTTGGTAGCATCAAAATGGCGCCATAGGAGGTTCGAGTTCTGAAGCGAAGCTTAACCCCTTTAATATAACCTGTATATTATATGCACAACTTGCTCTGAAGATAATTGCTGTCACTCTCTCACTTTCTCCCTCGCTCTATCACCCACTCCCCACACACACACATGCCGGCTCGAGGCGTGAAATGCACCGCGATGCAAAGAAACACGTTCAACCCCGACGCAGAACTCCGAAAGGGTCACGGCGCCGTAGGAGCGACAGCGTAGCTACGGCGTGGAGTTTGCGCACAACTGTAAAACGGCCTTTAGGGTGAGGTTTTGTCTCCAGTGACTCAGCTGGCAACATGCAGTAAACCCATAACTTAAGGGTTCAAAACATCCCTTCAGAGGTTGGAGATTTCTAAGCAACTTTCCTCATGTGACTTCTCTTTTCAGGTACTGTTACCAGCTCTGAGATTGGCTCTGTTTGGGCAGTTATTATGTTACTGTGTGAGGGGTTCTTATTTTTTCTCCAAGCTCTGTGTTTGGGAGTCCTGGTTTGTGATGTCTTCGCTGTTGTTGGTTCCTTCCTCCTCCTCCTCCTCCTCCTTCTCCTCCTTCTCATCCTTAGTCTCTGCCACTCCTTGGAAGTCGTGGTCGTACTCCAGGTCAGGGAGCTGCAGAGTGTCTGAAGGTGGACCGGGTGATCTTCGGGATTGGAAGTGAGCCAGGCCTCGTCTCCGCCTACCCAGGCCCTTGGGGCTTGGCAGGCTTCGGACCGATCCTTTCGATGACTGCCTGGAGAACTGGAAGGAGAACTGGCGCCCCCGTGGCCGGGTTGGTGGGTAATTTGTCCAGCGGAATTTCTTGGGTCCTAGCTGGGTGGGGGAACAACATATCGAGGAGCCGGTCCTGGAAATACATAGAATTAGTCAGGACATAACAACTAAGCTAAGACCGACTGTGGTTGCTAGTCATTTTGGTAATCCCATTATCTCAAAACAGAAGCATAATGGTTTGATTAAAGGTCCCATGACATGGTGCTCTTTGGATGCTTTTATATAGGCCTTAATGGTCCCCTAATACTGTATCTGAAGTCTCTTTTATGTAGACCTTAGTGGTCCCCTAATACTGTATCTGAAGTCTCTTTTATATACCCTTAGTGGTCCCCTAATACTGTATCTGAAGTCCCTTTTATGTAGACCTTAGTGGTCCCCTAATACTGTATCTAAAGTCTCTTTTATATAGGCCTTAGTGGTCCCCTAATACTGTATCTGAAGTCTCTTTTATATAGACCTTAGTGGTCTCCTAATACTGTATCTGAAGTCTCTTTTATATAGACCTTAGTGGTCCCCTAATAATGTATCTGAAATCTCTTTTATATAGACCTCAGTGGTCCCCTAATACTGTATCTGAAATCTCTTTTATATAGACCTCAGTGGTCCCCTAATACTGTATCTGAAGTCTCTTTTATATAGACCTTAGTGGTCCCCTAATAATGTATCTGAAGTCTCTTTTATATAGACCTTAGTGGTCCCCTAATACTGTATCTGAAATCTCTTTTATTTAGACCTCAGTGGTCCCCTAATACTGTATCTGAAGTCTCTTTTAGACCTTAGTGGTCCCCTAATACTGTATCTGAAGTCTTTTATATAGACCTTAGTGGTCCCTAATACTGTATCTGAAGTCTCTTTTATATAGACCTTAGTGGTCCCCTAATACTGTATCTGAAGTCTCTTTTATATAGACCTTAGTGGTCCCCTAATACTGTATCTGAAGTCTGTTTTATATAGACCTTAGTGGTCCCCTAATACTGTATCTGAAGCCTCTTTTATATAGACCTTAGGGGTCCCCTAATATTGTATCTGAAGTCTCTTTTATATAGACCTTAGTGGTCCCCTAATACTGTATCTGAAGTCTCTTTTATATAGACCTTAGTGGTCCCCTAATACTGTATCTGAAGTCTGTTTTATATAGACCTTAGTGGTCCCCTAATACTGTATCTGAAGCCTCTTTTATATAGACTTTAGTGGTCCCCTAATACTGTATCTGAAGTCTCTTTTATATAGACCTTAGTGGTCCCCTAATACTGTATCTGAAGTCTCTTTTATATAGACCTTAGTGGTCCCCTAATACTGTATCTGAAGTCTGTTTTATATAGACCTTAGTGGTCCCCTAATACTGTATCTGAAGCCTCTTTTATATAGACTTTAGTGGTCCCCTAATACTGTATCTGAAGTCTCTTTTATATAGACCTTAGTGGTCCCCCTAATACTGTATCTGAAGTCTCTTTTATATAGACCTTAGTGGTCCCCTAATACTGTATCTGAAGTCTCTTTTATATAGACCTTAGTGGTCCCCTAATACTGTATCTGAAGTCTCTCTCATGGGTGGGCCAAATTCTCTGAGCGGGCAAAGCAGAGAAAGACTTCATAAGGAGAAGATTCCTGATTGGTCCATCTGAGCTTTCATTTTCTCAAAGGCAGAGCAGGATACCCAGGGCTCGGTTTACACCTATCACCATTTCTAACCACTGGGGGGACCATAGGCAGGCTGGGGGAACACATATTAACGTTAAAACACCTCATAAAGTGACATTTTCATGCCATGGGACCTTTAAGGACAGATTGAACAAACAACGAGTGAAAAGGTGGTTTAATGGTTTCATTAAGGACAGAGTTGGACAAACAATGAGGGGAAAGTCAGAAGTCATGACACTGAATTACCTCGGGGCATCTAAGCCTGGTGCTTCCTCAGTGGGGGAGGGATCCAGTCCATACTGAGGTTTTGCCGCTTCACCGTTGCCAGAAGAATCCGTCTTGTTACAGACGTCACTGGACAACGGCGGACTGATGACGAGCCGGGGGAAAACAGTAAAGGGTGAGCTTTCAGGGGATGGAGGGTTGCTGCTGACCTCCCTTAAGGTGGACAGGGTGTCCATGGCAGTGGAGCCATGGACACCCATGGCTCCGTCCTCTGGACGTGGGTAAACCCTGGTTGGATTGACGGACGATAAAATGGATGTCAGACGGACCAGCTGTTACATTTAGACACAGACAGTAGCTAAGTTCTCCATCCACTTGTCAATCGAAATATCTGAAGTTCAGTAAAAAAACTCATGCGAATAAAGCTGAGCGTGAAAGTGTGTTTCCATCCAACGGCTTTAAAGCGAATAAAATGATGTTGCGTGATGACGTCACATGCTGTTTTGCGATTAAATTGGTATATCGAATTGATTTGAGACATTTTAAGGTGTTTCTGTTAATTTTCGCACTGAATCGCACAACATTCAAGCAAACTTTTGCGAACAAAGTTTTGCTAGACAAAAGTAGTAGTTCCAAGGAGCTCCGATGTGCGTTTGGCCGAGGATCTGATCCAGCTCTCTTTTTTGAGACGTGTATCGCTGTTTGAGCTCCTTCCATCTACTCCGCCGGACGTCCCACGGCTTGTCGTAACCTTTGTTGGTCATTTCCTTCGCAAGTTCCTGATAAATTATGCCATTTCTTAGATTTTTGCTATCTAAAATAGCCGTTATATTTTGCTTGTAAATTAAATTCAAAAAATCTCTCGTCTCTTCGTTTGTCCACTTCCATCATGTCTTTGTTGACGCCCGTCATGTGTGCAAACAGAGAGGAAATACTGGGCGGAAATGAACTTAAACTTCTTCTTCGTTTTGTGGCAGGTTGCAACCATAAAATTACCTAAAACTTAATCGCAATTCATTAATTTATTCGTCAAATGACGTTTCTATCAGCGTTTTACCGCATAAGCCGTATATATATATATCGATCAAGATAAAATCCGATGAGACCAAACGTATTTCCTCTGAGCTGATATTCATGAAATTCTATCGGATTTTACTGTTTCCATTAGGCATTTTTCATTCAATATAACTTAATTCGGATAAAAACGTGTGGATGGAAACTTACAGTACAGGCCAAAAGTTTGGACACACCTTCTCATTCAATGTGTTTCTTTATTTTCATGACTATTTACATTGTAGATTCTCACTGAAGGCATCACAACTATGAATGAACACATATGGAATTATGTACTTAACAAAAAAGTGTGAAATAACTGAAAACATGTCTTATATTTTAGATTCTTCAAAGTAGCCACCCTTTGCTTTTTTTGATAACTCTGCAAACCCTTGGTGTTCTCTCAATGAGCTTCATGAGGTAGTCACCTGAAATGGTTTTCACTTCACAGGTGTGCTTTGTCAGGGTTAATTAGTGGAATTGTTTCCCTTATTAATAAAAAAGCAAAGAGTGGCTACTTTGAAGAATCTAAAATATAAGACATGTTTTCAGTTATTTCACACTTTTTTGTTAAGTACATAATTCCACATGTGTTCATTTATAGTTTTGATGCCTTCAGTGAGAATCTACAATGTAAATAGTCATGAAAATAAAGAAACACATTGAATTAAAGCTGCGAGCAGCGATGGACGGGCCCTCGCGCCTCTGTGCGCGTCGGGGTTACCGGCGGACGCCGCTCCTTGTGACCGTGCATTTGCGTGGCATTCAGACACGGAACACCCCGCCGAGTACGATACCTCACACAAGATTCTACGTCATGAGGTTCATTAGCTGTGAAAGGGGGCGTGGCCAAAGCATAGGGGGCGGGCCAAACCATCACCAATAAAAAAGGAAGTCTCTGCTGAGTTCAATGATACCTCACACAAGGGTCTGTCTTCAACGGTTCAAATTTTAAGAAAGGGGGCGTGGCTTAAACATAGGGGGCGGGCCAAACCATCACCAATGAAGAAGGAAATCTCTGCTGAGTTCATTGATACCTAACACAAGGGTATACCTTAAACGGTTCAAATTTTATGAAAGGGGGCGTGGCTTATGCATAGGGGGCGGGCCAAACCATCACCAATAAAGAAGGAACTCTCTGCTGAGTTCAATGATACCTCACACAAGACTCTACCTTAAACGGTTCAAATGTTATGAAAGGGGGCGTGGCCTGAGTACGTGGGCGTGGTGATATTATAGGAGGCGGCTCAGTATCACATGTAGACCACACATTATAAGTTTCATGTAAATCGGATTATGTTTGTCATATAAGGCACATTTCCTGTTGCCAGCGGGGGGCGCTATAACCAAAAGTCAATTTTGGCCTGTAGGTGTCCTCAGGCCTGGACCTTTGTCCATCGTGAGAAATTTCGGGCAGATACGACAACGTACACTCAAGTTACAACAACTTCCTTGTTCATCCCTAAACACTCAAAATGGCCGCCACGCCACGCCCACACCGTCTGACGAAAAGTTTTTCTTTTAATAACTTTTCATCGTTAAGGTGTTGGGATGGTACAGACCAAGTTTAAAGTCCATCGGATGAAATCTCTAGGAGGAGTTCGTTAAAGTATAGCACCTTGCCTTTTAGGCCTACTTCCTGTTGCCACTAGGGGGCGCTTTGACTTTAAGTAAATATCGGCCTTTATTTGTCCTCAGGGTTGGACTCTTATGAATCCTGAAAAGTTTCGAGGTAATCGGACAACGTACACTCGAGTTACACCCACTTCCTGTTTCGGCGGCGAAACGCACAAAATGGCCGCCCCGCCACGGCCACGCCCTATGACGAAAAGTTTTTCTTTTAACAACTTTTCATCTTTAACGTCTTAAGATGGCACAGACCGAGTTTGAAGTTGATCGGATGAAATCTCTAGGAGGAGTTCGTTAAAGTACGACATGTGGAAATGGCCAAAATCGCACTAATTTCGAACTTTGAAATCAAAATGGCGGACTTCCTGTTGGGTTTAGGGTATGGCTCTAATGAAGTTTTTTGTACATCTTGACATGCTACATATGTGTACCAAGTTTCGTGAGTCTACGTTAAACGCAATGCAGGGGCTCAATTTTCTTAACTTTCTATGGGGCGCTAGCGAGCCATTTTTGTGCGCCTATTCCCGAAACCCTTAGAATACGTAAATCTTCACCAGACTTGATGCAACCGCCAAATTTGGTGAGTTTTTGAATATGTTAAGGCCCTCAAAAAGCCAATTCATTTGACGGGAAAAAGAATAGAAAGAAAGAAAGAAAGAAAGAAAGAAAGAATAATAATTCCTTCAGTTTCAATAGGGCCTTCGCCGCTGTCGGCGCTCGGGCCCTAATGAGAAGGTGTGTCCAAACTTTTGGCCTGTACTGTATCTACTGCTAACCATTGAGCTACCTTGCTGCCCAATAACACGCCAGCTGTAATTGTTAACTCAATATGGGTTCCTTTAGCACCTGAAGTCTGGGAAGAAGCTTCCTGTTGCGTCGCTGCTGTGTCGTTTAAAGATGGGCCGAGGAGGTCGGAGGTCAGGAGGATCCTGGACGCTCAGCAGCCGGCGTACTCGACCCAGAACCTGAAAACACCAAACGATGTGATGGTAGAAAAACAGGTAAACATTGAAGGCCTGTTCTTCCATTCAGGACTCAAACAAACAATGATAAATTAGGGCCATGTCAAGAAAGAGCACATTACCCCCAAAGCCATACAACTATAATTTCATTACCATGTTTAGAAATGTATAATCTCCTTATAGAGCCTGAGATTTATCATTCTATTGTTATCAATGTCCACTTGTCATTTCCTTTACATAATTCATTTAGGTGGTCTGGCAGTAATTTCATCAAAGAGTTTTATACTGTAGAATTTGTCCAGCAAAAAGGCATATATATTGCATGTAAAAAATACTGGGCTCATTCATTCATTTTATGCACAAGCTGTAGGACAAAATCTGTAAGAATTAGAAACTACATAAATGATTGCAAAGAAATGACAAAGGATAAAGTGGCACCCAAAAGTATTTATGTCTTCCTTGATTAATGGCCTAATGACGTTTTCCATCATATGACACTGTACTGTATTGTATGTCAAGCAATTTTTCCGATAACCTGCAAACGAGTGCTGCAACTAATGATTATTTTCATTGTCAATTAATTGATTTGTTGTTTAGTCTCTAAAATGGTGAAAAATGTGGATCAGTGTTTCCCATAACGTCCCACAATGACGTCCTCAAATGTCTTTTTTTTGTCCCCAACTCAAAGATATTCAGTTTACTGTCCCAGAGGAGAGAAGACACTAGAACAATATAAACATTTAACAAAAGGAGAGAAGACACTAGAACAATATAAACATTTAACAAGAGGAGAGAAGACACTAGAACAATATAAACATTTAACAAGACGAGAGAAGACACTAGAACAATATTCATATTTAACAAGAGGAGAGAAGACACTAGAACAATATAAACATTTAACAAGAGGAGAGAAGACACTAGAACAATATAAACATTTAACAAGAGGAGAGAAGACACTAGAACAATATAAACATTTAACAAGAGGAGAGAAGACACTAGAACAATATAAACATTTAATAAGAGGAGAGAAGACACTAGAACAATATTCATATTTAACAAGAGGAGAGAAGACACTAGAACAATATTCATATTTAACAAGAGGAGAGAAGACACTAGAACAATATAAACATTTAACAAGAGGAGAGAAGACACTAGAACAATATAAACATTTAACAAGAGGAGAGAAGACACTAGAACGATATGAACATTTGAGAAGGTGGACAACAAGACGACTCAAACAGATTATCAAAATAGTTTGTGTGATTAATTATATAGTTGACAACTGATCAATTAATCCTTGCAGCTCTTCTGCTTAGCGACTGACAAGACATCATACAGGGATAAAATCGGAAGTATTAAAACAGGATGTATTACCGACTCTTGCCGCCAAGCCGAAACAGAGTCCTGATGGCGTGGACGGAGGTTGCTAACGTCAGCCTCATCAAACTGCAGGATGTCAGAGAGTCTGGAGAGACAGAGAGAGAGAGACACACATCGGACATTAAGGCTTCCGTCATTTGGCAGATGGATTCAACTTTAAAGTTTCCTGCAAACACATTCAAATGAAAAACAGACTAGCTCCCTGTGTAACAACTAACCAGAGTTACACAATCAATCAGCAATCAATCAACCAATCAGCTTGCTCAGGTGAAATGTGTAGTACATAAAGTGTGTGTAGTGTGTGTGTAGTGTGTGTGTGTGTGTGTGTGTGTGCATGCATGTATGTGTGTGTGTTTGTGTTTCGGGTGTGTGTTTGTGCGTGCGTGTATGTGTAGTGTGTGGGATGTGTGTGGGTGTAGTGTGTGTGTGTGTGTGCGTGTAGGGTGTGTGTGTAGTGTGTGGGGATGTGTGTGTGTGTGCGTGTGGGTGTAGTGTGTGTGTGTGTGGGGGGGTGTGTGCATGTGTTTGTGTGTATGTGTGTGGGTGTAGTGTGTGTGTGGGGGGGGTAGTGTGTGCGTGTGTGCGCACGCGTGTGTGCGTGTGTGTAGTGTGTGTAGTGTAGTGTGTATACTGTAGTGTGTGTGTGTGTGTGTGTGGGGGGGTAGTGTGTGTGTGTGTGTGTGGGCATGTATGTAAGTGTGTGTGTGTGTGTGTGTGTGTGTGCACGCGTGTGTGCGTGTGTGTGTGTGTGTGTGTGTGTGTAGTGTAGTGTGTGTGTGTGTGTGTGCGCACGCGTGTGTGCGTGTGTGTAGTGTGTGTAGTGTGTGTGTGTGTGTGTGTGTGTAGTGTGTGTAGTGTAGTGTGTGTACTGTAGTGTGTGTGTGTGTGGGGGGGGTAGTGTGTGTGTGTGTGTGTGCATGCATGTAAGTGTGTGTGTGTGTGTGCGCACGCGTGTGTGCGTGTGTGTAGTGTGTCTAGTGTGTGTGTGTGTGTGTGTGTAGTGTGTGTAGTGTAGTGTGTGTGTGTGTGTGTTGACCCCATGTCGGTGGTGGAGCCGAGGAACGAAGGGATGCAGTAGTCGGCAGCAGCCAGCGTGTACGGTGGGCGCGCCTCCCAGTCGTTCCAGTACATGTCTTTGGTCATGTGAGGCAGGTTCATGTGCATCTCATCTACAGCCAGCAGAGACACCTGCAGGGGCAGGTAAACAGGAAGAGACCACAGTGGAAGGGTACATTTGAGTAAAGTTCAACGTAATGGACCTTTTTCACAGCAGACATGTTGACTTGTCATAGTAGGAGAAGCACAGCTGAAATAGATAACCTTAACGATGGCTCAGTTCCATCAATTGTCCCAGTAAGATATTTCAGTGAGTCAACCATAGACAGTATACAGTACAGGCCAAAAGTTTGGACACACCTCATTCAAATGCGTTTCCTTTTTATTTTTATGACTATTTATTTACATCGTAGATTCTCACTAAAGGCATCAAAACTATGAAAGAACACATATGGAATTATGTACTTAACAAAAAAGTGTGAAATAACTGAAAACATGTCTTATATTTTAGATTCTTCAAAGTAGCCACCCTTTGTTTTTTTTATTAATAAGGGAAATAATTCCACTAATGAACCCTGACAAAGCACACCTGTGAAGGTAAAACCATTTCAGGTGACTACCTCATGAAGCTCATTGAGAGAACACCAAGGGTTTGCAGAGTTATCAAAAAAAGCAAAGGGTGGCTACTTTGAAGAATCTAAAATATAAGACATGTTTTCAGTTATTTCCCACTTTTTTGTTAAGTACATAATTCCATATGTGTTCATTCATAGTTTTGATGCCTTCAGTGAGAATCTACAATGTAAAAAGTCATGAAAATAAAGAAAAACATTGGATGAGAAGGTGTGTCCAAACTTTTGGCCTGTACTGTATATAAAATGGACCACCAGACCCTGTGTCTCTGGACGGAGACCAGTGAAGACTATTAGAAGCACTTTTCCGGTGCTGGCTGAGCGTTACTGAGCAGCCTACAACTGAGAGAGACAACGTAAATGTGACGTGAGCAACGTGTCTGAAAGTGTGAAGTCTTCTGGTAGCTGTGCCGAGAGAAATCTCAATCATTCCCAATCTTACAGAGACGGAGAGTGTAGGTATATGTAAGGAGATAACATAGACACAGGCTAATTATTGATCACTAACATGCTAGTTAACATTAGTAATTAAACCTAAACAGATAATGGAAGTCCAAACTGCCTGTGAGTTTCTCCTGTACTATACGGTAATTCCTCTACCATGTGACACAATCGTTAGCCTATTTTTATAAAAGCGTCTGCTACGGAGCCATAACGTGAGGTACAAGGTAATGGAGTCTTTCATACATTGTGGTGTTTCTTTAGAACTAAACAATGGACAAATAGAGTCTTTAAACGCTTCAGATGAAAGTAAGATAAAGTTATTCGCTGTCAAAGTGACGTCAAAATGAATGGGAGTCAATGGGATGCTAACGGGAAGTGATGGCTTGGTAGCATCAAAATGGCGCCATAGGAAGTTTGAGTTCTGAAGCGAAGCGAAGCCTCGGTCAGTTCAATGTAATAATATAACTTGAGTCTGTGTCACATAACATCATGTACTGTGCTTTCAGGGTTTTTTAGCCTGTGTCCGAGCACTGTGATTGGCTGCTGACCTGAAGGTTCCTGTCAATGATCCAGTTAACTTCAAAGTCGTCATCGTCCTCTCCAAACGGGTTGATCAGCTGCTCCGCTACCTGACGACAAGGCACAAATCTGGAGTTCTTTCACACACACACACACATATATATATATATATATATATATATATATATATATATATATATATATATATATATATATACATACAGTACAGGCCAAAAGTTTAGACACACCTTCTCATTCAATGCGTTTCCTTTTTATTTTCATCACTATTTACATTGTAGATTCTCACTGAAGGCATCAAAACTATGAATGAACACATATGGAATTATGTACTTAACAAAAAAGTGTGAAATAACTGAAAACATGTCTTATATTTTAGATTCTTCAAAGTAGCCACCCTTTGCTTTTTTATTAATAAGGGAAAAAATTCCACTAATTAACCCTGACAAAGCACACCTGTGAAGGTAAAACCATTTCAGGTGACTACCTCATGAAGCTCATTGAGAGAACACCAAGGGGTTTGCAGAGTTATCAAAAAAAGCAAAGGGTGGCTACTTTGAAGAATCTAAAATATAAGACATGTTTTCAGTTATTTCATACTTTTTTGTTAAGTAAATAATTCCATATGTGTTCATTCATAGTTTTGATGCCTTCAGTGAGAATCTACAATGTAAATAGTCATGAAAATAAAGAAACACATTGAATGAGAAGGTGTGTCCAAACTTTTGGCCTGTACTGTATATATATATATATATATATATATATATATATATATATATATATATATATATATATATATATATATATATATATATATATATATATATACAGTATTTTTAAGATTTACATCTTCAGTAGAAACCACTGTGCTTGTGGAAAGTATTGAAAGACAGACTGACACGGGTGGGATTTGTTGACATGAAGGAATATATATATATATATATATATATATATATATATATATATATGCAGTCCCTGCAGAAAAATGTGATAATGCGATCACATAATTCAATGCATAATCAGCCAAAGTCCGAATATTTTTTTCAAATTTGTCGCACTTTCGCCGCATAAATTGCCGATTTCCGCGCAAAATATGTAGTGCTTGCATGATTTCATAATCCCCGCATTTTTGTTGCAAAAAAGTGACATAGCCTAATATATCTTAGCAGAAAGTAGAAAAAAATTGCGTTTATATCACACAAGAGCAGCCATTTTCCCCTGTTGCCATAGGAACATTGAAGTGACATAATTGCGCGAAGTGAACATCATCTAAAAGCACGGTGTTGGTGGGGGAATCACTTTTTTTCTCTTTTTCATCAAACCACAGTTTTTGCAAGTTCCCGCAATTTCATTGCATAAAATTGCAAAAATATCATATAGCATATTCCATCGCATTTTTTTAAGAAAATGTGCCGAATTATCAAGGATTTTTGCCCGCAACAATCACAAAAAAATTCAGCGTTTTTCTGGAAGAACTGATATATATATATACATATATATACATATATACTGTATATTGAGTGCTGCTCTGGGTTGTTTGCATTTCTTTAAACCAATCACAATCGTCTCGGGCGGCGCTAAGAGCCGAACGGAGCAACAGTGCTTCTGCAAAATATTCTCAGGAAGGAACTTGTTTTGGAAGAACATTTCCCCTTAAACCTCATTGTCTCTTACCAGTGTATCTCCGTGTGTACTTCGTCCACAGCAATCCCACCAATCGGTCCCCTAAACCTCCCAGTTAGAGAGGAAACGCCCTGAACATATTCTTTGTAAATCTTTACAATCATTCCCAGAAAGAACCGAGCAGACCTGCCTTGTTGCGCCATCCAAATTTTCTTCAAAACTTTTACATTTTCAGTGTTTGGCTTGCAAGCTCTAAGTTTGGTGTTGTTTTCCTAAGAGAATGGAGATGGAGAACGGCAACGCACAGAGAGCGTAAGCGAGGGGAAAAGCCTGACATCCCGCATGTGATGTCAGGCTTTATCATTGAAATGTACTTCCGTTAATCCAGAATATAAGGCAGCGCTAATTTCAGAGTTCGGCCTACAAAACCTTAAGCCTGGCTCCGCCCTCCTACGTACAGCTCTCTTTTCATTTTCATTCAGTACTACGTCTGGGTATATTCTTGGGTTTTTCTCCAGTCAAATCTCAACCGGTCCAATCAGTGAACAGAGGGAGTGGCTGAGAACGATGACTTTGAGGTCGTGCGCTAGTTTGAGTTGTAGTTCTGTAATGGCGAGCGAAGCCATTCGGTCCGTTGTGGCAACGCTGCTGAATATCCAGAAGTTAAAGCCCGAGCAAGAACAATCTTTGCTGAGTTGTGTTGGTGGCCATGATGTTGTAGTTCTCCTCCCCACGGGGTTCGGGAACAGTTTGATTTTCCAGCTCGCTCCGTTAGTGGTGACTGAGTTGGCTAAGGCTAACGCTAGCGATGCTAAGCCGACGTCACGACCAAACATTAGCGATTGGTTCTGGCAGATCCAGAGTGGCTCTGGGCAGATCCAATAGTTTTAAACTTCAACAGAGTACCCGCCTTCAAGGAAGTTAACACTTGTCAATGGAGAGAGGCCAGACTCTCTGGACTAATGAAATGGACCAGAATCTGGTAAGACCAGGCTAGTGGACCAGAGTCTGGTAGGACCAGGCTAATGTACCAGAGTCTGGTAGAACCAGGCTAGTGTACCAGAGTCTGGTAGGACCAGGCTAATGGACCAGAGTCTGGTAGGACCAGGCTAGTGTACCAGAGTCTGGTTGGACCAGGCTAATGGACCAGAGTCTGGTAGGACCAGGCTAGTGTACCAGAGTCTGGTTGGACCAGGCTAATGTACCAGAGTCTGGTAGGACCAGGCTAATGGACCAGAGTCTGGTAGGACCAGGCTAGTGTACCAGAGTCTGGTTGGACCAGGCTAATGTACCAGAGTCTGGTAGGACCAGGCTAATGTACCAGAGTCTGGTAGGACCAGGCTAGTGTACCAGAGTCTGGTAGGACCAGGCTAATGGATCAGAGTCTGGTAGGACCAGGCTACAAAAACGTATCCTGTAAGGAACTATCCTCGGCACCTTCAGCCAGCCGGAGTAGAAGAAGAACTGCAGCAGCGTGAAGACTGGCACGTAGAGGTCGAGGTCGTGACCGTGGTATCTCTGAGCAGGGTCGAGAAACTGACGGCCAATCAGACAAGCGAAGAAGAAAGTGTAGACGGCAAGAGTGACGACCTGAAGAGAGAGAGAGAGAGAGAGAGAGAGAGAGAGACAGAGAGAGAGAGAGAGAGAGAGAGAGAGAGAGAGAGAGAGAGAGAGAGATCATAGAGGCTTTACTGTACATCCCTTTCCTCTCTGAGTGGGATATTCAATTTCAGTAATAATGGAAGAGGATGTGATAAGATTAGCTGCATCTGTTTCTAACATGTTATGGTGACAGATGGAAGATAGATAGATAGATAGATAGATAGTCTTTATTGTCCCATAGGGATAATCATTTCCACACATCTTCCTCTTCTTTCCATAGCACAGCACCACATATAGAACATATAAAATATATTATATGTATAACACATATACAAAAACATCACATTAAGACACCCATATAAACACATCAGATGTGTGAACTTTGCAAGGCAACTGAGATGGTGTTATAGTTTGGGGACAAAACCTTTTTTGAATATATAATAAAGAGAGACTGGCCTGAGTGTAAACCAGAGGGATGCCGACCCAATCGTAGCCGAAAAGAGTCGCACACCAACTCCGGAACAGATTCATCTCCTAAAAGACAGACACAGATTCAACAGGCTTATTGCAAGACCGGGCCCAGCCAGTCTTCTGGGACTAAAGCTGGGGTGTCACATTACCTACATGCATGCTAGTCTGGGATCACATAAGTCCCAGACTAGCAAGGATTTAGATCCTCAAGTGGCGTTTAATGTGTGCGGCTGCCTAAGTGCCATTTTCTCTTCGACAGGATCATTTGTAATGAGACACTTTCATGATTTGTTTTTGTGTTTATGACACGCGAGAGGCCAAAAAGCTCTTGTCTGACAGCTTTATAGCTACTTTTCAGATCCCAGTTTTCCATTCCCTTCCTGTCCAGTGAAAACCACGTATCTCCTGATGTGCTGATGTTAAATGTTTGTGATAAACTGAAGGATGAAGTCTTCCTTTATGTGTTGAGAAAATTCTCCTTCTTAAACTAAATAAAGTCTTTAAAAAAAGCCTCTGGATCAGGTGGAAAATGCATCGTCACAAAGCTGAAAACAGGGCTTTTTTTTATGACACCGTGAAAAACTTTATAGAGATACGTGTTGCTCACAGGACAGCGACGCTACAAACATATGATGATCTTATTGAATATGATGCATTGCTGTATATTAAGCAACCCCAACAGTATATAAAGGAGTTAAAATGAGCACAACCTTAAACTACATACATAGACCTCAACAGTCCTGCCCACAGCCGATTCCGGAAGTAAAAATGCCATTGATTTTTCTCCATAAGGATTTAGATTATCAGCCATGATGTCTAAACCATCCCATAATGTCTACACCATCCCATAATGTCTAAACCATCCAAGGTAGACTGACCCCAAGCTACGTGGTTGTGAAACGAAAGTTTCTGCTCCTGTAGAAGCTAGAAGTCTGTATGAAATCAACCTTGTTTTAAGAAAAACATGTTTTATCCACAATCTTATGGAGAAAAACTACACTACCCACAATCCTATGCTTAACAGCAACGTCTCTGATTGGTCAAACTCACTGTTACCATAAAACGGCTAGAGCAAGCTTCTACCATTGAAGTCTACAATAGTTTGTGTACATGGTCTTGGACCTTTTGCCTTTTTTGCCGTTTTCAAAATGCTTTTTGCGCCAAATCAAATGCTTCATGCTCACTATTCATCTCGTAGCTGGTTGGCTCGGTTACAGGCTTAAAAGTCTTTATACAAGCAATTTTCGAAACCTCAATGAAACAATTGAATGGGGGGGGAAACACTCCCGGAGACAGAGCTGTTATGAAAGTGGGCGGTCACTGTTGAGCTCTATACTTGTACTTAAAGTAGGCCTAGTAGAAGTATGTGTACAAGTCAAGTTTTATTTCTTTTTGGAAGCTATACTGATGCTTTATTTATCAGCTAGTTTACTTTTGGTACTGATTGTAGCCATAATGTTATACCAAATATATAATGTTTTAAATTTTTAAAACTTAAGCTAGCATTTAACAACATGTTATGCAATTTTTTTCCTGCAACATTTTTGGTGTTTTAAGCCCCCAACGTCGACTTCCAGGCACCGCTGCCTGGAAGGCACTAGCATTAGGCAATGGTTAGGGTTAGGATTAGGCAATGGTTAGGGTTAGGATTAGGCAATGGTTAGGTTTGGGTTAAAACGCAGCGCCCAGGATGGGTGCTGTGAGGGGCACGGGCACAAGGGGACCACTGGTGTGAATTAAACACTTAAAGAACTCCTTAAAAAGCCGGGTTCGGTTATATAAAAGCTGTTTAAAAAACGGCCAGATATTAAAAGCAGGTTAAAAGAACCACTGGACAGGACGGACAGCGGGAGATTTAAAACTTTAAATAAAAGATCACCTCCACAACTACCCCGGTGTCTCTCCTAGAGACATTACAAAATAAATACATAAAATAAATAAAATATACAGTACAGGCCAAAAGTTTGGACACACCTTCTCATTCAATGAGTTTCCTTTTTATTTTCATGACTATTTACATTGTAGATTCTCACTGAAGGCATCAAAACTATGAATGAACACATATGGAATTATGTACTTAACAAAAAAGTGTGAAATAACTGAAAACATGTCTTATATTTTAGATTCTTCAAAGTAGCCACCCTTTGCTTTTTTATTTATAAGAGAAAAAATTCCACTACTTAACCCTGACAAAGCACACCTGTGAAGGTAAAACCATTTCAGGTGACTACCTCATGAAGCTCATTGAGAGAACACCAAGGGTTTGCAGAGTTATCAAAAAAAGCAAAGGGTGTCTACTTTGAAGAATCTAAAATATAAGACATGTTTTCAGTTATTTCACACTTTTTTGTTAAGTACATAATTCCATATGTGTTCATTCATAGTTTTGATGCCTTCAGTGAGAATCTTCAATGTAAATAATCATGAAAATAAAGGAAATGCATTGAATGAGAAGGTGTGTCCAAACCTTTGGCCTGTACTGTATATATAGAGTTATGTAAATTAATAAATAAATAGCCTAGCATCCCAATACAAAATAAATTCTATCCCAATATTAAAAACATCTTATTTAAACTCAAAATTTAAAACATTTTAAAGGGGGCATAAATACTGTCTCAGTTACTTGCCATTGAAGTTAAGAAAAATATATACACATACCATTAAAAATTAGTAATAGGTGCTATGTTTAAAAGTGCTTTAAAAGGTAAAAACATATGGTTAGGTGCCTTGAAGTCGACGTTGGGGCTTAAAACACCACCGAGCAACACTTTTCCTTCATCTGAAATGGTTTGTTTTGTCCGTCATGTTGGTGTGATCTCGTTTCCCTCTAAATGTCTCTAAACATTCATATTTGAAGACAGAATATAAAACGTTAAGCGTCACATTGAGAATGTTCTGCAGGTCGATGCTGTCCTGAATGCGTCCTTCCTGTTTAGCTTTAGTCGCCAAGTTGGAGAACCAGACAACGGGAATCCAGTATTTCAGGTGAGGAGAACGGATGTTCTCAAATGCCTTCCTCTCCTCCGGAGTCATAAAACCTGCAGGTGGGCCAACAAAACCAGTATATGCAGTAGATATCAGTATATTACCTCATTCCTTATAAATGCTGAAGAGTTGTAGTTTAGTGGCAGTTTTGTTGTTAATATGAAACCATTTTAAAACCATTTATGCCTGGTATTTTTCCAGCAATTGTGATTCAGTTTAACACTCTGTAATTGCTTCTCTATATAGAATAGTTTTAATTTAAAGGTCCCATATCATGGTCATTTTCAAGTTCATACTTGTATTTTTGGTTTCTAGTAGTCATGTTGACATGCTTTAATGTTCAAAAAACACATTATATTTCGTATACTGTCTGTCTGAATATAACTGGATCACTTTTTTCATCAAACTGCAGTTTTTGCAAGTTCCCGCAATTTCATCACATCAAATTCCATAAATATCATATAGCATATTCCGTCGCATTTTTTAGGAAATGTGCTGCATAATCAAGGAGTTTTGCCCACAACGATCACAAAATTTTTTTTGTGACGAACCAAGCGAACCGAGACAAGCGAACCGAGACAAGCGAACCGAGACAAGCCAACTGAGACAAGGGAACCGAGACAAGCGAACCGAGACAAGCCAACCGAGACAAGCCAACCGAGACAAGCCAACTGAGACAAGGGAACCGAGACAAGCGAACCGAGACAAGGGAACCGAGACAAGCCAACCGAGACAAGCCAACCGAGACAAGGGAACCGAGACAAGCGAACCGAAACAAGCCAACCGAGACAAGGGAACCGAGACAAGCCAACCGAGACAAGCCAACCGAGACAATCCAACCGAGACAAGGGAACCGAGACAAGCCAACCGAGACAAGGGAACCGAGACAAGGGAACAGAGACAAGCCAACCGAGACTAGCGAACCGAGACAAGCGAACCGAGACAAGGGAACCGAGACAAGCGAACCTAGACAAGCGAAAATTGACAAGGGAACCGAGACAAGGGAACCGAGACAAGGGAACCGAGACAAGCGAACCGAGACAAGGGAACCGAGACAAGGGAACCGAGACTAGCAAACCGAGACAAGCCAACCGAGACTAGCGAACCGAGACAAGGGAACCGAGACAAGGGAACCGAGACAAGGGAACCGAGACTAGCGAACCGAGACTAGCGAACCGAGACAAGGGAACCGAGACTAGCGAACCGAGACTAGCGAACCGAGACTAGCGAACCGAGAATAGCGAACCGAGACAAGAGAACCGAGAATAGCGAACCGAGACAAGCCAACCGAGACAAGCCAACCGAGACAAGCCAACCGAGACAAGCCAACCGAGACAAGTCAACCGAGACAAGCCAACCGAGACAAGTCAACCGAGACAAGCCAACCGAGACAAGTCAACCGAGACAAGCCAACCGAGACAAGCCAACCGAGACAAGTCAACCGAGACAAGTCAACCGAGACAAGGGAACCGAGCGGTTCAGATGTTTTTTCATGAACCGTACCACCCCTAATATATACTGTATGCATTGTACACATGCTCTATACTTATAGTCTGTGCTGGCTTAATGTTTTTGGGATACTCACCTGCCTCAACAACATGGTCTATGGTCGGGAAGCGTTTGCAGACAGCGGTGCTGACGGAGCGGAAGATGAGCAGCGATGTCAGGTTAACGTAACGTACTAATGTCCGGCGCAGCAGGCGGCCATATTCATCTTTACCCTGGACACAGCTGGAGGAAACACAATGGCATGAACCAGCAGTGTAGTCTAGTCTATTTTAGTGGGTTTACTAGACAATAGTCTCTCTGCATGATCCAAAGCGTTTGTTGAGTTTGCGGTAACATTACTCAACCTGTATTTGCAATAAACAAATAGCTAAAGTGAAAGTTTTGTCCAAAAACAATGTTGGTACGAATCATTGCACATTTTTAAGTGGGTATATGGAAATGCTGGAGCTTTCTTAGTGGGTATACAGTGTATACCTGCGTATCACGTAGACTACACCACTGGCATGAACGTGGAAATACTTCACATTGTCCTGAACTACTGACCAATGCAAGACCACCAAACAAGCTGAAATATAATGATAACGGCAATTGTGCATCGTCAGTTTGCATCCTCTAAAAGTTCTGTTTTTGCCGTTGACAGACTCTGATTAATATTCCAAGTGTCTGACAACATTATGGAAAGGATCCCTACAGAGATAGACCTTTTTGTTAAAGAGTAGGATCCTTATTGTTTAACATTAAACAGCCCCGAAATCACCATCACCAAACTCCACCAGACTCCATTTACCTGATGGGTGGGTACGTTTTTTTTTTAACTTTAGGGAACAAACGTGAACGTTTGCACATCCCTGATCAATATTTAGCTACGTTCTCTGGTTTAGACATGAGGATGGAAAACGCTCCTGCAATCTTCTGAGTGACTTATTACATGTGGAAAAAAACAACAATCCCATACTATCCCACTAAAGTCATTACAAACCATGTAACAAAGCCACGCTGGCAGAATAAATACCCAAATGCCATCATCTCAAATGAATAAATAACTCAAAATGTATATTTTCATACAAAGAGTTTGATGTAAAGTTACCTGGAGATGAGGAACATCAGTCGGTCCGGCCAAGGCAGGTTAACAAACTGATTCCACCATCGATTCACCACCAGAGTCACATAAAAACCTAAAACACAAACACGTGAATATTCACTTTCATTTAGGGATACTACATACTACAGCCGGCGAAATTTATCAGCAGCACCTGAACAATCCCGGAAGTGGAACGTCGTGGATATACAGTACAGGCCAAAAGTTTAGACACACCTTCTCATTCAATGCGTTTCCTTTTTATTTTCATGACTATTTACATTGTAGATTCTCACTGAAGGCATCAAAACTATGAATGAACACATATGGAATTATGTACTTAACAAAAAAGTGTGGTAAAAACAATGTGGTAACTGAGTTACTAACTCAATTAAGTAATTTGTAACTGTAACTAATTACTTTTTTAAAGTAAGATGACCAACACTGGTCCCTGTTTAGCGTGTGTTGAGTGTCGAGCACAGCCAAATTAATTAACTTTGTTTTAATGTTGAGGGAACATTGGAAACAGGGAAACACATAGATTGGTCCTACATGTCCTCCAACTGTGAGTCAGGGTGGACATCAGATACAGCTTTTAGCTTTTCTCTGCTCTTTAATGATCTGTTTCCATTAGCAGCCTGCTAATGAGGCAACACTCTGTCTGTCTGTCTGTCTGTCTCCCTATCTGTCTGGGGGGGGTCAAACAAACACAGGACTTTCACCGAGGAGACCGGGGGTTCATGTCCCGTTTGAAAAGAAGAGTAAACAGCGATTATTTTTTAACTTTACGAAAGTCACCTTTTGCGTTACGTTCGTAACAGGAATAGGAAGCAAAGTAACGTCTGATTTGAACCCAAACTGCCATCTTTTTCTAGCGTCTCATGGTGTCTGGATTCTTCAGAAATTCAAAGCAAGACTGTCATGGCGTCTCGTTCAGAATACGATCTCATATTGGACTAAAATAGTTCACCTAAGAAAAGTGTTTCTGAAAACATTTTAAGAGAGAAATAGGCCGTGCAACTGCTGAATCTGTCTTCATTTCAGATCAGCAAAGGTCAGTTTAAAAGATTTTCGTCAGATTTTGAGAGACTCTAGTCACCTCATCCTGCTCCCCATTTCCTGGTGAGTCCCGACTGAACATGTCAGGTCGGCCAAAATGAACGCCGACAGCCCCCCAGACTGGCGACGGCATTGCCAGACCTTCCTCCACAGTGCTTTGGAGGAGGGTCTGGCTAGTCTACACAGCATTCTGGGATGGGAGAAAAACATGCTCTGGTTTATTGGCATTTCTTTAAACTAATCACAATATTCATGGAATATGTGATTATGAAGAATTGGACAGAGCCACGGTGCCTCTGCTAAATAGCCTCTGGAAGGAACTTGTTTTGGTGGAACATGTGTACGTTCAAAATTAGTTTTAGTCATGCAACAGAAAACTCAGATTGGACAGATAGTGTAGCTAGCTGTCTGGATTTACCCTGCAGAGATCTGAGGAGCAGTTAACCATAGTCCTCATACATCCACCGGAGGTTAGAACGCCAAAACAAAGAAAGCCCAATAGGTAACGGACATGTGGCCTAAATGAGCTACATCCGGGGGAATTTTTACGGTGGCACCAGAGCAATCCCAGAAGTGGAACATCGTGGTTATAGACTAATGTGGTGCTGAGAGCAAAAAAATACATGAATTGCATTGCTTTATTTTGGTGATGCTGGTCCTGTAACAGGAGAGCTTCTTCAGACAGTAAACAGAGAGACGTACCCAGGACGAAGGTGACGGGGATCTGCTCTGCGTATTTATCACAGTACATGGAAAGTTTCTCGAACAATCTCTTCTGTTGGTCGGAGAGGACGAGTCTGCAGCACAGAGGACACAGAAGTAGATTGACTCCAGTGCTGTACTTTGAGGTGCTTATATACAGTACAGGCCAAAAGTTTGGACACACCTTCTCATTCATTGTGTTTCCTTTTTATTTTCGTGACTATTTACATTGTAGATTCTCACTGAAGGCATCAAAACTATGAATGAACACATATGGAATTATGTACTTAACAAAAAAGTGTGAAATAACTGAAAACATGTCTTATATTTTAGATTCTTCAAAGTAGCCACCCTTTGCTTTTTTATTAATAAGGGAAATAATTCCACTAATGAACCCTGACAAAGCACACCTGTGAAGGTAAAACCATTTCAGGTGACTACCTCATGAAGCTCATTGAGAGAACACCAAGGGTTTGCAGAGTTATCAAAAAAAAGCAAAGGGTGGCTACTTTGAAGAATCTAAAATATAAGACATGTTTTCAGTTATTTCACACTTTTTTGTTAAGTACATAATTCCATATGTGTTCATTCATAGTTTTGATGCCTTTAGTGAGAATCTACAATGTAAATAGTCATGAAAATAAAAAGGAAACGCATTGAATGAGAAGGTGTGTCCAAACTTTTGGCCTGTACTGTATGTATGTGTGTGTCTGTGTGTGTCTGTCTGTGTGTGTGTGTCTGCGTGTGTGTGTGTGTGTGTGTGTCTGTGTGTGTGTGTGTGTCTGTGTGTGTGTGTGTGTGTGTGTGTGTCTGTGTGTGTCTGTCTGTGTGTGTGTGTCTGTGTGTGTGTGTGTGTGTGTGTGTGTGTGTGTGTGTGTGTGTGTGTGTGTGTGTGTGTGTGTGTGTGTGACCTGTATACGATGCTGAGCACAGTGTAGAGCAGAACGAACATGATGAACTCTCGGTAGAGCAGTTTGTAGATGCTTCCCCTCCAACGCAGCAGCAGCCGATGGAAACTGAAGAAGGAGGCGTTGGCTACCTTACTGGAATATGTGACAGTCATCCTGAGACCTGACAGACAGGCAGACAGACAGACAGGCAGACACACAGACAGACAGACAGGCAGACAGACAGACAGACAGACAGACAGACAGACAGACAGACAGACAGACAGACACAGACACAGACAGACAGACAGACACAGAAACACAGACAGACAGACAGACAGACACAGAAACACAGACAGACAGACACACAGACATAGACAGAGAGACAGAGAGACAGACAGACAGACAGACAGACACACAGACACACACACACACACACACACACACACACACACACAGACACACAGACAGACAGACAGACAGACAGACAGACAGACAGACAGACAGGCAGGCAGGCAGACAGGCAGACAGACACACAGACACACACACAGACAGACAGAGACAAACAGACAGACAGACAGAGAGACAGAAGACAGACAGACAGACACTCAGAGACAAACAGACAGACACAGACACATACACACACAGACACACAGACACACACACAGACAGACAGACAGGCAGGCAGACAGGCAGACAGACACACAGACACACACACAGACAGACAGAGACAAACAGACAGACAGACAGACAGACAGATAGACTCTTGTTACATCACAGCCTTGATAATTAACTCTTTTGTAACAGCATGACTATTGTTATGAATCTAAAGTGTAATCGTTATTTTTCAAAAGTACTCACAGACGTCTTGGCTTTTCCTCAGCGGTCATCAGGCTTCTGCTTTCCTCATTTGTTTTTGCCAAATGCCAACTTACCACTGCCTCCCCCCTCTGTCTCTCTCTCTCTCTCTATCTGTCTCTCTGTGTCTCTCTCTGTCTCTCTCTGTCTCTCTCTCTCTCTCTCTCTCTCTCTGTCTCTCTGTCTCTCTCTCTCTCCATCTCTCTCTCTCTCTGAGTTGAGAGCGTGTGTGAGTGAGCTGTGGGGATTTGTAGGTTGGTGTTTCTTACTTTTCTTTTTTCCTTTGTTGATATTTTCATTTAGTATTGTTTAGTTTAACGGTGTAGGTCACTTTATCTTTCATTTGTAGTACGTTTTGGTGGTTAGTTTAGGTTTATTTGGGTGGTTTTTACTCCTGCCGGCGTCTCGCCGGTCGGCGTGTGCAGCCGCCATGGTGAATGGAGAGGGGTTCTCCACGCTCACCAGGAAACATGGCATTAAGATCTGTCCTAGTTTCCCGTGCAGCGTGGAGGACATTAGTCTAGCTGTGGGGGAGAAGGTCGGGCACGGTAATATTATGTCGGCCGCTCGGATGAACGGCGCCGTGGTCATCTTCCTGGACCGGGAGGAGAAGGTGAACCAAGTTCTATTTCGTATAGGCTTTGCCCTCTAAGGCTACGCTATTGGGTTTATCCCTTCGCGCATGCGCAGTCGTGAAGATTTTCTTTCCCGCCCTTGCGTACAGTACGGGCTTCAAATACGTCCGCAGATACTGTATATGTACAGAGCGGACCCGTTGTTCATCTCCCATTTTTTCTTCAAGCTAGCAGTATGAAGACAAACTCGACTTCCAGCGGTGTTCGCCTCTGCCCCACAGTCTGCCGGACCGGCTACATCCCGCCGCCGGACCTCCATCCCCACTGCGAGACCTGCCTCGGCGCCGCTCACGCGGGCTCGGCTCTCGCCCCCGACACCTCCTGCCAGTTCTGCGCCCGCCAGGCTAGCGGGGAAGGGGATGGCAGCTGGGCAGACAGACGGCAATCCGTCAACACCCTGGATCCGCTGGAGGAAGGCTTTATCGACGAGCACGAGCCCGATGGCTCGATTCCCTCGGATAACGCCTCCGTCACCGGCTGTCCCTCCTCCCCCCTGGGAGGACTGGACCTTGAGACGGGGATCGATGCCCTCTCATTGCGGCTCTCCCCATCTCTGAAACGGCCGGGGGCACCGTTTCGGTGGCCTCCACCGCTAAGGCTCTCTTCTTGGATCTGCCGGAGATCATCAAAAGGCGGCAGACCAGAGAGGCATAGCGCTCCCGGCTGAGCTGAGCTTCCAGCCCCCGCTCTTGGCCTCTTGAGCGGGGATGTTACGCTCAGGAGCCGCCCTTCTCACGGGCTCCACTCTGGCCGCGCTTCACGGAGCATTCGGCCGTTCGTGGAGGAGGCTCTCTCTCCCCCAGCCCGGGAAACTGAAGGCTCCCGTCTCTCGCTACGCCCCGTTCACTCGGGTTCAAGGCGACACAGAAGTGGGCTTCCCTTCGGTAACCCCCCCCTGGAGCAGAGCCTGGCGTCCATTCTGCTTTCGGAGGCTGCTTTTTTCGGCCACCGGAAAGCCCGCGCCTTTTCCCCCAAGGATCAGGTATGCTAACCTCTCCCGTCTCCGCTATGGCCACCACTCCAGGAGCTCTTCCTCCGGAGCTAGCCACGGAGATTAGCACGGCCATGACCGCCACCCTCACCCTGACCATGGCGTCCACGGTGGCGTTGTCCAGAGTCATGGCGTGGCAGACTGTGGCCCAGCGAAACACATGGCCCCACATGTCGCAGCTACCCACTGACGTCAGGCGCGAGCCTCTGTACGGCCCCATAGCTCCCAATGGACTATTTGGGGCCCGTCATCAGACAGCCACGTCCCTCCTCACCAAGCGGCCGAAGACGCGGAGCGGCTCCGAAGGCTCGGCTCTTGGAAGCCCGTCCCTCCAGAGCAGCGCCGTCGCCATGACAACTGCCATAAAATGCTGCGGCGGCATCCTCACAGGCTTCGAGCCCCGCTCCTCCGCCCGGCCCCCCTCCGCAGCGGCTGCCGGCACATTACCGGCAGGCTTCACGGAGCCGGAGGACCATGAAGGTGTCCCCCACCTGGTCTAACCCGACCCCAGAGCCACAACGGCGTGGCTATGTCGGGGCGCGGGTAACGTCTGTCCCTCTACGGTTAAGTGCCGGAGACACAACAGCCCTCGTTCCCACTGAACAATGCGCTGACAACATGACAGTCGTTCCCCACACAAGCACACATAGGTGTATCTATGACAAGCACACACCAGCCCACCGCAGCACGCGGAGCTCCACTGCTCTCTCACTATGCAGACAGCGGGAGCAAACGCTCACGCGCTATGAGCGTTGCCGCTCAGTCATTCTTCTCCCCCCTGGCTATGCCAGCGGGATGAGGGACGACAGTGACCCGGTGGCCGCTCCCGCCCCAGTCGGCGGTGACCGGCCGCCGCCCTTTCAACAGAGCCCTACCATGGGCTGGGCGACACGATCACACGTCTCGCTCAGTGGCAGAACGGACTCTGCGCTCCTTGCCGGCCATGTCTGTCAACACAAACATGCGCACGCCCGTTTTCGGAGCACAGCGCGGCATGGATGAGTGTGACACACAAAAGAAAGGCGGGTTGCGTCCTATTCTTGACCTGCCCCAATTCAACCGGTGCATTACGGGCGCGAATTCCACATGCTGACGGTCAAGCACGTGTTGGAATGTGTGCGCCACCACGAATGGTTCACGTCTGTGGATCTGAAAGACTTATACTTTCACATCCAATTATTCCCAGACACAGGAAATTCCTGCGCTTTTTTTTCCAAGGGGCCCATTCCAGTACAACCGGCTGCTGGTCGGGTACTCACTGCCCCACCGCACTTTTTCCCAAGTGCATGGAGACGGCACTTCAGCCGTTGCGGAAAAAAAAGGGCATCAGGGTCCTGTTTTATCTGGACGGTCTGCTCAAAAGGCAGCGCTGCAAACAAGGCGACATCTGCAAACACTGGCTTCGCCACGAACTGGCAAAAAAAGCTCACTGCTCCCCGCACAATCAATAGTTTATCTGGGCGTGGACATAAACTCGATTGTCATGAGGGCCAGGCTGTCAACGCCAAGACGAGACGCGCTGATCTCTCTGTTGTCGCGCACCACGCCATACGCGGCACTGTCAGCGTTGTCTGTGATGCTTTTTCTGGGCATGATGTCTGCGGGTCACGTAGTAGCCCCCCCTGGGTGTCCTCCACATGAGGATAATCCAGAGGGGGTCTCACCGCCAGCGCCTCGAGCCTATACGCCACAAGTGGCGAATGCTGACCATTCCTCCCTCTTTTCAGTCAGACCTGGCATATTGAGGAAACCCCCGAACCCTCTCAACCGGGGTTCCCCTGGGCTAAGTGACGTCACACGTGACGCGTTCCTTACTGGCTGGGGAGGAATATGCGAGTCGCAGGTGGTGGGAGGAGGATGCCCCCCCCACATAAACTGCCTGTAGCTGTCCACGGTGCTGAAGGTCTTAACACTTCACCCAGTGGTAGCAGGGAGACATGTTGTCGTATGGACAGACAACATTAGCCTACAGCAGCAGCATTCATAACCCGCCAGGGCGGCGTGCGTTCGGCCCGGCTATTGGAAATAGCCAGAAGCCTCCTGCTGTGGGCCCACAGTCATCTGTGGTCCCTCAAAGCTGTTTACATCCCTGGGGTTTTGAACCGGGCGGCAGACCTAATGTCGAAGGGAGGGCCCTCTCACAACGAGTGGAAATTGAATCCCTCTATTGTTCAGGAGCTGCGGAGCAGGTTCGGGAAAGCGGAAGTGGATCTGTTCGCCTCACGAGAGAACACACAGTGCGCTCTGTGTTTTTCCTTGAGCACACGGGACAATCCACTCCTCGGCATAGACGCCTTCTCCCACCAACCCTGGCCCAGAACCTTCCTATACGCTTTCCTCCGGTCCCTCTTACCCCTCGCCTCCTGGAACGCATCCAGGAGAAAAATCTGTCAGTCATCTTAGTGACACCGGAGCGCACCAGCGCATCCTGGTTCCCGACTCTGGTTCAGCTGCTGGCGGGTCCCCCCCCTGGCAACTGCCGTGGCGCGAGGACGCTCTGTCACAGCTGGACAGCGCGATATTGCACCTCCGGTGGTGTTAACCCAGCGACTGCAAGGGCTGGCTGCTGAGCGGGAACGCTTGCAGAAATTAGGCTTGCCTCCTGCCGTGGTGCGCACTATCCAGAACGCTAGAGCCCCATTCCACTACAGCGTGTTGCTTCCCAACGCTGGTGCACGGAGTAGGAAGCGGACCATCGTGTCCCCCTGCCTCTCGTGTCGGCTTATCTCCAAACATTAGCGGTTAATGATTTGGCTCCATCTACAGTCAAAGCCTACGCAGCGACCATCTCATCCTGCCACGAAGGCTATGGAGAGAGGATGGTTTTTGCGCACCCCCCTGGTAAAGTGTTTTCTTGAAAGGGGTCAGACGACAGAAACCCGCCGTGCACCCTCTCACACCCCAATGAGACATAGCACTGGTGCTCGAGCTCTGGGGAAGCCTCCTTCGAGCCCCCTAGCAAAAGCCTCTCTCAGGTTGCTGTCACTAAAAACGGCGCTACTCCTTGCCTTGACGTCAGCCAAGAGAGTGAGCGACTTATGTGCACTGTCAGTTCACTGTCCTGCCTCTCCATTAGAGGGGACGGGAGCGCAGCCGCCTTGCAGCCAAACCCCTCGTTCACACCGAAAAATTCTAACTAATTATTTTCGGTCAAGGGTGTGTTTTTCCCTCAAGGGTTCCCCCCCCGCCTCATGACGACGACGCGGAGGAGGTTTTCCACTGGTTATGCCCGGCGCGCGCGTTATCACGGCACGTTTTACGCACGGCGGACATAAGCAGACACAGCAGCTGTTTGTACACTATAGGGAACACTCCCAAGGAGCGGCCCTTTCAAAACAGCGTCTGTCTCACTGTCTGTCTGAGCCCTCTATGACCCACTTCGGTTCTATCCTCACTCAACGTCGAATATACTCCGTTGTATGTGTGCTCTGCCTGCCAGCAACCCCCTTTTTGCTGTGGGTGCTGGGAGGAGAGCGGTGCCTCATATATATGTTGTCACTATCTCTCACTACCATGCACGCCTACAATCATGATATGTACCGCTGCATGTGTAGGTCTCTCGTCTGAGACCCTCACCCCCCCTACACTGGGTGGCTGAGAGGAACATGGACGTCCCATAATTGTCAATCATTTACAACTCTCACTATCATGCACGCCTACACTCATGGCTTGTGCTTTGCAGCCAGCTAGGTCAAGTCTTTACCATGGCAGGCTCTTTTACCAGAATAACGCTTCTGATGCGATCTTCTGCCAATGCATGAGAGAGAGAGAAAAAGTCTATGTCGCAGGTGGCATTGACTACATCAGCTTCGCCCTAACCCAATAGCGTAGCCTTAGAGGGCGAAGCCTATACGAAATAGAACGATAGTTACGTTATTGTAACTCCAGATTCTATGAGTATAGGCGTAGCCCTCTAAGATTCGGGCCACCTGCTCCTATTACATTAGCTGAAGAAAAAGCTGATGTTGGGAGATGAACAACGGGTTCGCTCTGTACATATACAGTATCTGCGGATGTATTTGAAGCCCGTACTGTACGCAAGGGCGGGAAAGAAAATCTTCACGACTGCGCATGCGCGAAGGGATAAACCCAATAGCGTAGCCTTAGAGGGCTACGCCTATACTCATAGAATCTGGAGTTACAATAACGTAACTATCGTTATCGAGGCGGGCATCACCGTGTGTGAAATGTTTGTACAGGTGCTACCGCTCACACAACCAGCCACTAAGGTGGTACTGTCCAACGTCCCACCGTTCATCTCTGATGGCTTCCTCAGCAGAGAGTTGTCCAGACACGGGAAGATAGTCTCCCCCGTTAAGAAGATCCTGTCTGGATGTAAATCTCCGTTGCTGAAGCACGTGGTGTCTCACCGTAGACAGCTGTATATGATACTGAACCATCGGGACGAGGAGTTAAACCTCCGGTTCCATGTTAAAGTAGATGATTATGAATACGTGATTTTTGCAACGTCATCAGGGATGAAATGTTTTGGTTGTGGAGAGGTGGGCCACACGGTGAGGGCCTGCCCGAGACGAGGTGATCCGAATCCTCCCGGTCCGGGAGGGACGGATGCCCAGCGGTCCGCTGCCGGGGCGGCGGACCCCCCCCACCGTATGGGGGGGCTGCTGCCTCGGGGCCGGCTGCCGCCTCCGAGCGGCCGATGGCCGCTCCGCGCGCTGCACAGCGGCGTGCCGATGCCGTGTCTGACCGGACGCACCGGGTGAGTAGTACTGTAAATACACCGGGTGTTAGTGTGGATGTTGTGAGTGAGAGTGTGAGTGAAGATGAGAGTAGTCTAGTGGGTGAGGAGAAAGAAAAAGAAAACAAACAAACAAACAGGTGAATGGGTGTCTGGGGAACGGACAGGTGAGCTCAGGGACACACAGGGGGGACAGTCTGGGGAGACAGGGGAGGTACAGACTGAGGAGGGAAATGAAACGGTAGGTGAGCAAAGCCGCAGCGATAGGTGGAGCGAACAGGTAGAGGGGGTGGTGCTGGAGGAGGAGGTGGTGCTGGAGGAGGAGGTGGTGCTGGAGGAGGAGGTGCTGGAGGAAGTAGTGATGGAGGAAGTAGAGGCTGTAGTTAAATCCAAACTACCTGTAAAACGCAGACGGAACACTACCAGTGCCTCCAGTGAGGCTAAAGCGAGCCGAGTGAGTGAGGAGAGTGTGAGGAAGGTGTGTACGGATGGTAGTGAGAGTGATGAAGGTGTGTCTGATGAAAGTGAAGTTCCCAATTATAGCAGCAGTCAACAGAGGAAGTTCTATACTGCTGAGGAAATTAAGTGTTTTCTAAAACAAACAAAGAATCAGCAAGGTGTAAAAATAGAGGAATTTTTTTCCCGATTTGGTTCTTTTCTGCTCCTCCGTTAGATTTCACAACAGCCGGAAGGAGGTTTCTGAAATCACAGTCCAAGAGGGTTTTAGATTAACAAAACTTGTGCTTAAAGTTAAAAAAACAACTAGGTCTAGATGATGAAATACGCTCCAATGTTGATTAATTTATTGTTTATTGTTGTTGCTTTTAACATTTCATTTATTATGGATGTTTTTAAAGTTGGAAGTTTGAACGTAAATGGAGCTAGGAATGTCACTAAAAGAGCCAGCATTTATGAAACCATGAGAATGAAACACATTGATGTTTTATTTTTTACAAGAAACTCACAGTGACAGCAGCAACGAGGCCGACTGGAGGAGAGAATGGGAAGGGGAAGCCATCCTGAGCCATGGCTCCTCTCTGAGTGGAGGAGTGGGCTTCCTCTTCTCCAGAACTTTCTCTCCGGTCTCACTGGAGGTCCAGCATTTTATGGAGGGGAGGCTGCTTTTAGTCAAAGCTCAGTTTGATCATTTTACGGCTGTTTTTATTAACCTCTATGCCCCAACAACCGGTGCAGAGAGAAAGATCTTTTAGAAAAGGTAGGTGGGGTTTTAAATGATTGTGCATCGGAGGATTTTTTATTCTTGGGTGGGGATTTTAACTGTACTGCAAATGCTCTTTTAGATCGTAACCATGCAGAGCCGCATCCAGCTTCCCAGCATGCTCTGGGGCAGCTGGTCTCCACCTATGGCCTGGTGGATGTATGGAGAAGGATGCATGCAGACTGCCGACAGTACACATGGTCTCACCTCAGAGAGAGTAGGATCTCCTCAGCCAGACTTGATCGTATTTATTGTTTTAAACAACATTTTAATATTTTTAAAGGGTGTAATATTGTTCCTGCTGTTTTTACCGATCACTCTTTGGTTCTATGTCATGTTTTTATAAGAGATGTGAAACCGAAAAGTGCTTATTGGCATTTTAACTCGGTTTTAACTTTTGACAAATATTTTAGAGAGGTCCTTATTTATTTTTGGAATATTTTTTAGACAGAGAAAGAGTGATTTTAGCAGTCTTAGGCAGTGGTGGGACCATGGTAAGACGGAAATTAAGCTTTTATGTCAACAGCACACCCTCAACGTCACACGTGACATCACCAGATCTATGCAGGACCTGGAGAGTGATATAGTGGAACTAGAGAAGTTAAGTGAGTCCACAGGAGATCGAGGACATTTTGAAGTCCTCAAAATCAAAAAGCTAGCCTTAGCAGACCTGCTAGACGTTAAAGTACAGGGTGCACTGGTCAGGTCCCGATTCCAGACCATCTCAGAGATGGATGCTCCCTCTAGCTTCTTCTTCGGCCTGGAGAGGAAGAATGGGCGGAGACCAACTCCTGTCTTGAGGCGCCCATTCAACTGCAGGAGGTCCACGCTGCCCTGCAGAGTATGCAGGGGAGACGTGCCCCAGGCATTGATGGCCTTACAGTCGAGTTTTTTAAAGCCTTCTGGGACATCTTTGCACACGATATTTTAGATGTTTTTAATGAAAGTCTGGCCTCTGGCTCCATGCCCATGTCCTGCCGCAGGGCAGTTGTTACGCTGCTGCCTAAAAAAGGAAACCTACAGGACATAAAAAACTGGCGCCCTGGGTCTTTGCTGTGTGTGGATTACAAGCTTCTGTCCAAGGTCTTTGCCTCCAGGCTGGGGAGAGCTATGGAGCAGGTCATCCATCGGGACCAGACCTACTGTGTGCCCGGCAGGTCCATGGTGGACAATGTCCACCTCATTCGGGATGTTTTGGAGGTCTCCAGCTCGTTGGGGTTTAACACTGGTCTGATTTCTCTAGACCAGGAAAAGGCTTTTGACCGCGTTGAGCACAGCTTCCTCTGGAAAGTAATGGGGAAGTTTGGGTTCAGCGCTGGTTTCATAGCCAAGATCCAGGTGTTGTACAGTGAGGTTGAGAGTGTGCTGAAGTTTAACGGCAGTCTGTGTGCTCCTTTTTAGAGTGTGTAGAGGCGTCCGGCAGGGCTGTGCTCTGTCCGGGATGCTCTACGCACTCTCCCTAGAACCCCTCCTCTGCAGACTACGCCACGACATTGAAGGTCTGATTTTACCTGGTTTTAGTGAGAACATGGTTTTATCGGCTTATGCTGATGACGTCATTGTTTTTATTAAGAGTCAGCATGAGTTGGACATTTTAGAAAACACTGTTTTGGGTTTTAATATTTTATCTGCAGCGAGGGTGAACTGGCAAAAAAGTGTAGCCCTCGCTGTTGGTGAATGGCATGACGGTCTCCCAGTTCTCCCCCAGGACCTGGTCTGGGAAAGGGACGGTTTTAAATATCTCGGTCTGTTTCTAGGTACTGAGGTCATGGTGCGGAGAAACTGGGAGACCGTCATGGACAAAATTGAAAATAAGATGAACAAATGGAAGTGGCTACTCCCTCAGATGTCTTATAGAGGTAGAGTTTTAGTTTTAAATAATCTGGTTGCATCCCTTTTGTGGCACCGTTTAGCTTGTGTGGACCCCCCGTCAGGTCTACTAGCTCAAATACAGAAAAAAAAATGGTAGATTTTTTTTTGGGGGGGGTCTACACTGGGTGCCACAGGGGGGTGCTGTTTTTACCAAGAGAGGAGGGGGGGACAGGGCCTTGTCCACCTGGCCAGCAGAACGGCCACTTTCAGGCTTCAGTTCATACAAAAGTTTTTGACAGGGCCGCCTGACTTGGTGTGGAGGAACGTGACCAGCTGTATCCTCAGACATGTGAGTAAACTGGGGCTGGATGCTGCTCTGTTCTTAACTGATCCTAAATTTTTAAAGTTAAGTGGGTTTCCTCCTTTTTTATCAGGGCGTTTTTTAAATCGTGGGCCCTTTTTTAACTGTACATTGAATGATAGGTCTAACTCTCTGCACTGGTTGTTGAAGGAGCCACTGGTCAACGGGAGCAGACTGGACATCTGCGGCAGGGTGCCCGGGCTGCTGGCAGCCCTGAACCGATCCAGGACCCTGAGCCCTGCAGCAGCTGGTTGAGGCAGCAGGGCCTGGACTATCGGGGGCCGGGGGCTCTGGGCTCTCTGCTGGGAATGACCTCCATCCGGGTCACACAACGAATCCTCAACCTATGGACCCAGAAGCTGAGTGGGAGAGAGAGGATGCTCCTCATGGAGTACAGCCGGGGGAGACTATGCCAGACCCCACAGACCCGTTCCCAGAGGTCTACATGAGCCCAGAGTTTGGAGAGGAGACCGGCCCCCCTGCTAGCTGTCAGTAGCCCGGGCAAGCTCACCCTGCACGGAGCAGACAAAGTGACACTCTACCAGAACTGTGTGAAAGCCATCAATAAAAAAGGACTGAGTGGCAGACCCCCCACTGTCTGGAATGACAGGTTGGGGGGGGGACATCCTTGTCCCCAGTGGAGGGTTTTATACAAGCCTCCCCTCAAAAAACGGAGCGCTGACCTCCAGTGGAGGATTCTACATGGTGCTGTCGCCTCCAATGCTTTTATCTCTGTTCTTAACCCAGCTGTTCTTAGCCAGTGCCTGTTCTGTAGCCTGCGAGAGACTGTGTACCACATGTTCACTGAGTGTAAGAGACTCACTGAGTTCTTCTCTCTTTTAACTTTGGTTTTTAGTCTTTTTAACGTAGTTTTTTACTGAGAGGGTTTTTTATTATGGGAGCTGTTTATAAAAAGGCACAAAAAAGACAAATGGCAGCTCCTGAACTACCTTTCAGGTGAAGCAAAAAATGGCAATTTATATTAGCAGAAAGAACAGGGTGGAGAACAGGGAGGGGCAGGAGGCCAGGGCAGTCTGGCTCTGTAGCATCAGGGCCAGACTCTGGTTAGAGTTTAGATTTTATAAACATATCGGAGACATTGATGGTTTTAAACTACGTTGGTGTTTTAATGATATTGTTTGTTCTGTGGTTGATGATGAGCTGGTTTTTGCACAAGTTTTTATCGGATAATATTTTTCTGAGATTTTAATGCATTAGCACTTTATTTATTTGTGAACCTGCACAAATTATAATTATGTAAATAAAGTGTTTTGTAAAAATCAAAAAATCTCTCTCTCTCTCTCTCTCTCATCTCTCTCTCTCTCTCTCTCTCTCTCTCTCTCTCTCTTTCACTTTCTGATGCTCTCTCGCTGCCACCATTGTGCTGTCCAGTTGCCCAAAAATGCCAGGCAGTGCACACACACACACACACACACACACACACACACACACACACACACACACACACACACACACACATACACTCTCAAAAACACACACACACACTCACACACATACACACACATGCTAAATGTAGTCATGTTTCCGCTGTGTGTGTGTTGGAATAGATAGCAGCGGAGGTAAACATGTATAAACAGAAACACTGTCAATGCAACATGATGTCATTCCAGTAAACCGACCAATCACAGACACAGAAACATGAATCAAACCAGAAGGGCACTTGGAGAGCGCAGACCATCGCCAAGGCCATGCCCTATGGCCTACCTCCGTTCCAAAATTGTATTGGTTATTTTTGGGGCTCATGCTTCACCTTTCAACAAAGTTTCATGAAAATCGGACCACTATAGGCAAAAAGATTCTTCATTAATAGAACCAAGTCGAAATGTGTTAACCATAGATATAGAACAATAGATATGACATGTAATTCTGATTCGCCATTCCAGGATGGAACCACTTGGCGGCCATCTTACTAAGGTTAAGTTTTAGAATTACTTCAATTGGAATCAAAGGGGAAAGAGGCTCATGTTGTCTTTATAATCCTAATATTTTTCTACCAATACATCAATATTGGTTTTAATTCAAAGTAATGACCGCAAGACAACTGCGCCTTTCTAGAACGGAAAAAAAATAGAGATTTTGGTGGAATTTTGATTGATATAGCTCCAAGAAAACAAGTAATTCGTTCAATTATAAAGATAATCTCATAATTTTGCATTTATATTACAGGTAATAATTTTATTTTTTCAATTTTGCCTGAACTTAATATGTAAAAACTGTCTTTGGTATTCTGAATGACTAATATACATTAAACTATATTTTTTAATGTAGAAATCCCAAATAGATTCAGTATTATGGCCTATAGAGAGATATTGTTCTATATCTATATTGTTAACTTTGTTACCAGCTAATGCTAGTGGTAGCTAGCTAGCTTGGTTGGCAGAACAAAATATTTTAGGCAGCAAAAAATGTTCCAACTAACTTTAATGAAGTGAAAACACAGTGAGAGGGTCAAAGTTTAAGATGAAAACACGCCCCAAAACTATTTTTTTGTCATTTTCACATCGGTGTTTGTGAACAGATTTTTTTTAAACGAGACTGACCGATAATTTGTGAGTTTTAGAGGTATTATTTGTGTTCGTTAAAATTCAGAGGAAATGAAAATATCACACATAAAGTTGTCCCTTTCCACTGCAGATATGTTTGCATATATCTGTTGGTATCATGTTTAATCTCTGAATATTTCTCTCTTCGCCCTGCTACATACTTATATTTTTTTTATTTACAATGGCCCACATATTGATGAATTTTAGAAATGGTGTTAAGGTTCTTGCTGATTCAGCACGTAGAGCTTTGGGAGGAATTATTGGTAATGAATGTTGAATGATATAGAAAATGATTTCCAATTTGTTTTTATTGTGAACAGCGTGATTTTTTGTTTTGTAGGATAAAAGCAGAGATTGATTTGGTAAATATGGATGATGCTCAAAGACTGGGATGGCTGTTCACAAAACATAAATTAGCAAATTATCTAGATAAAGCTTGGGAGAAGAGGAAAAAAAGCTCTTTATCGAGATGAATTGTAGATGAGAATTTGTTTTTTGTGTGTGGTATGTATGTACGTGTATATACATATGTGTATATGTGTGTATATGTATATATTTGTATTCATGTATTTCTCCGAATGATTTGTAGCCTATATGTGACAGGAAGATGTTTGTTAAATAAGTAAGGGTGCTGTGTCTTGTTATCCCATTTGGGATGTGCCAAAATGTTTGTCATGACACAGAAATAAAACATAACTAACTAACTAACTAACTAACTAACTAACTAACTAACTAACTAACTAACTAACTAACTAACTAACTATTCGTTCGTAGAAGTGAGTATTTGACTTTAAAAGTCAACCATGATTCCTGCTGTTACTTTTAGTGCTGCCGAAATTAAGCAGAGTGAGACATCTTCGTTTCCTTTTACTGTGTGTCCTCTGCGCAGGCGTAGATCGTCTCTGGTAGAATAGAGGCGGACCATCCATGAGGAGGACACCCGCCACTAAGCACTGTTCTGCGGTCAGCTTGGTGTCTTCTCCCGGCTCCCTACGTCCGTCGGAAGCCGCTCTCAGACCGCCGCCGCTGATGCTGCGGCTCCGCCCCGGAGGGGAGGGAGTTTTTCGCGGTAAAATCAAGTGCGGACACACACGTACAGACAACAGGAACCGTGAACAGGTGAAACAACAAACTTTACTTCGTACATAGTTAATTTTTATTACCGTTAGCCATTGTTGGTGCTGTTAGTTAACGGTCCGCCATGTTCAAAAAACCGTTTAGAAGCTGAAGTTAGCTGCTAGCTAGGTAGCTAACAAGCTAGCTTAGCTAGCTTTAATGTGTTGATGTGATGCTGAAGAGCTAGCTAGCTGTCATAGATACATAGCTAGCTGTTAGCTAATGATTTAACTAGCTAACGTTGAGACACTGTTTACATACTGTAAATGTTTCTGCTAACACTAAGTGAAAGTAGTAATACTACAGTTTTAGGAATACTAGCTAGCTAATGTTACTACAGATAAAACTACTACATTCATAATACTAAAGTAAAAGTACAAAAGTATAGCTAAACATCAAAATATACATTATGTAACTTAAAAGTACATATTAACCCTCTTTTTATGCTACTTTATACTTCCACTCTTCTACATCTTAGAGGGAAATATTGTACTTTTAGTTTTTTAATTTGTATTCCATATTAAAATCATCTAATACATCATCATAGTATGTTATTATAGATTAAACTATCAGTATCAGCAGTATATCAACTAATTAAAGTAAGAAAAATATGAAAGACATCTAATATAACTTCACAGCTACTTATGGAAAAATATCAATGAAACTACTTACTGTATATTAATATTCTTCCTCATTTAATACTCAAATATTTAATAGCATAAAACTGCAGAAGTATATTCAATTAGCTTAATTAATGTATTTGACGAAATATATTAAATTCATATAAATAATTATAAATACAAAGCTATACAGTATATGTTTTTGTTATCGCAAATCAGTTGAAAAAGCAAATACAAATGTTTATTTAACCTTTAACTGGCTGTTTTCAGTTCACTTATTTTTACATTTTACTTTTGGATAGACGGATTGATTGATTGATAGACAGACAGATGTAT
Source organism: Perca schrenkii (assembly GCA_025617405.1). Lineage (NCBI taxonomy): Eukaryota > Metazoa > Chordata > Actinopteri > Perciformes > Percidae > Perca > Perca schrenkii. The sequence continues at coordinate 24,477,890 of CM046809.1, read as the reverse complement.
AGATAGATGTATAGATGTATAGATGTATAGATAGATAGATAGATAGATAGATGTATAGATAGATAGATAGATAGATAGATAGATAGATAGTAGGGGTGGTACGGTTCACAAAACCCACGGTTCGGTTCGTATCACGGTTTTAGGGTCACGGTTTTCGGTTCAGTACGGTTCTTATTTTTTCTTTATCACTCCAGAATATACTTCAGCATATAGCTAAAATTAGCATATTGAATGCATGTTGCACAAAATGTGCACACAGTGGCAGTTCTATATATTGTTTTATTTCATCATAGGTAACGTGAAATCCAAAATGTTCCCACACACCAGACTGTAAACGACGCTGGCGCATCCTCCAGCTCCGGGCAGCCTCTCTCCCACCTGACATCTCTGCAGGTGACGTGACGTGACCTGCAGCAGCCGCAGCGGCACCCCACTCGGCTCGGTGTCTCTCAAAATCTGACGAAAAATCTTTTAAACTGACCTTTGTCGATCTGAAATGAAGACAGATTCAGCAACTGCATTATGGCCTATTTCTCGCTTAAAATGTTTTCAGAAACACGTTTTGGTGAACTATTTTAGTACAATATGAGATCGTATTCTGAACGAGCCGCCATGACAGTCAGTTTTGAAATTAGGGACCAGACCCATGTGACGCAATCATCCAATCAGCTGCCATGGGTTGCGTCTTTTTTGTCACGCCCATCCCGCTCGTCATTTCCAGTAAGTGTTTTAACATAGGTGTCTAAAGTGGGCACTACGGCAGTAAGAGGTTAGTGCACCATTAACAGTGTACTGACGAACCGTGCGGTACACACACGCTCCGAACCGAGACTAGCGAACCGAGACTAGCGAACCGAGCGGTTCGGGTGTTTTTTCATGAACCGTACCACCCCTAATAGATAGATAGATATACTGATTGATAAGACAGACAGACAGGTAGACAGACAGACAGACAGACAGACAGATGTATAGATAGATAGATAGATAGATAGATAGATAGATTGATCCCAAGACAGTTGGGAACTCGGCAGTTATCAGATCTTTTGAACTCTGTCTGACCACCTGTTCTCCCTCTGTTCTGCACATGCTCAGTAGAGCCATGCCGTCCAACGTGGAGATCAAAGCCAAAGTGAGCGACCCGACGCAGTTCGCCGAGAAGGCCGCCGAGCTCAGCCAATCAGAGGGCACGATCATCAGACAGCATGACACGTTCTTCAACTGCAGCCAAGGACGACTGAAGCTGCGAGACTTCATGGTACTCACATACTGTGTGTGTGTGTGTGTGTGTGTGTGTGTGTGTGTGTGTGTGTGTGGACTGTGGGCTCCACCTGGTGGCCACTGCGGAGAATAACACTGACTAACTGAATGTTAGGGAATAAATAAAGAAATATATATAATTTATGATCAATGTTCTTTTTATAGCACTAATAAAAGCGTCACATTCTGCTTCATCAGGTTGATTAGAAGCTGCAATGGGAGACACACAGCCAGGTGTGTAAAACAGGTTTGACTTCAGACAAATAAGGAGTTATCAAATGTAATTTAAATACAATATACAGAAATACTCCAGAGCAACACTCATTAGAACTATTTCAAATAAATAAATGAAATGAGAAGACAAATTGTAATGAATAAAATAATAATATCAATAGCAAAAAAAGGTTTTAATAATAAAGATACAGATTTAAAATAGCATCAGATAAAATAAATTCTGAAAAAATGTAATTAAAAGATAACGGATATAAAAATTTGAAATGGAAATAAATGAATGAAAAATAATAATAATAAAATATTAAAAAGGAAATAAAATGGATATACGCATTATATATAATAGGGCTGCTCGATTATGGAAAAAAAAATATAATCACGATCATTTCGGTCAATATTGAAATCACAATAATTTAACACGATTAGTCGTTGAGTTCTGGAAAGATGTTGCAATTATTAAACTTAAAAAAACAGTGGAAAAAGTTACATAAATCAACAGTAACTTTGCCTTTATACTTTTCCTATTTAAAATTAATTTTTTCATTCAGAACACAAGAGAAAATAAGAGTTTACTTGCAAAACGTAATGATCTAAATAATAGTTTTTTCTCGATTATTCTGTTTTTGTGATCATTGAGAGCCGAAATCATAATCACGATTAAATTTCGATTAATTGCACAGCCTTACAATTTATAAGATACAAAATAAAAAGAACACTATAATATATAAAAAATATATATACTATGTATTTTTTTTTAAATAATAAAAAAATAAAAAAATATGAAAAGCAAAAAAATGTTTTAATAATAAAGATACAATTAAAAAATAGCATCCAATAAAAAATGTTATAAAATAAGTTGAACATAAAAATTAACAAAAATATACACATTTAAAAAATAAATGACAAAAAAATTAAGTAAGTAAAAAAAATAAAAAATAAAGTTGACATAAATATTACATAAGATTCAAAATTAATAGAACATCATAATTGATGTAAACAGAAAGAAATCAATTAAAAAAAAATAGGATTAACACAATTCATAGATTTAACATGAACAAAGTAATATTGTCTGAATACGCCACAACATCTGTTGAATCAGTTGTACGTTTTATTTCCAAACTGTATATATTTTAAATATTGCTCGTGTAGTATTCAATTATTATTTAATGTATATTGTTTCCTATTATTTAATGTATACTCTGTATGTGTGCTGTGTGTCTGATATTTCTGCTGCTGCAACACTATTATTTCCCATTTTTTTGGGATCAATAAAAAAAATCTAATATAATCTTGTAGCCAGGGTATAAAACTGATCACTAGTTGTCTGTCTGTCTGTCTGTCTGTCTG
>CM046809.1:24470055-24472555 GCA_025617405.1 Perca schrenkii | reverse complement strand
CCAGCGGAGCAGGCAGCACAGAGAGGTTACTTGTCTGCAGTCCAGACAGAAACAGACAAACAGGTGTGAGTAAATGTGTGATCAACTAAATCGATCCAAAGTGCAGTGGCAGTAAACTGATGGACTGAATAACCTGTCTGTCTGTCTATCTGTTTGTGCAGGTGGTGATGCGTCCAGAGCAGACTGTTGAAGACGGACAGCAGGTAGGTTAGATAGTTGTGTGTGTATATACCATTTTATTTTATATATTCTTATTTTTAATTTATTTTATACTTCGCTATATGTACTGTGGTGGAAGATATCTGTCAACCGACTGGGCAATAAAGAAGTTTCAAACAGAGACAAGTTATTCCGTGATAGTTTGTTCAAATTTATTATTTGCTTGCAAGCAAGGAGATCGAGTTACACAGCACACGTATCAGAGTACAGTGGAAGAGATCTCAAAGTAGCACAAAAAGACAAGAGTATATATATATTTTGCAGAGGAAAAGCATCCTGTTTGCTAAGGATGAAACCAGGAAATATCTTGCTATAGCAGGATAACAAAACAATAAGAAATCAGGACACATCTGGGCGCACGCGTCTGGGAGTCACTTCTCTTATGCAGTAATTTTTCATCGATGTCCGCAACATAACCTTTTTCTGTCTAGACTTAAAAATCCCCTTTATAGTCAACTCAACATGACCTTTCTGTTTGAACTAAAACATCCCATTACAGTACTCAATCTGTCTTTCGCGGCAACACGTGAATTTCCCCTCTCAATCAAGCATCAATAATCGTATCTTGTGTGTGTTTTTTAAGGTGGCCGAGGATCTGATGCAGAAGCTGGGTGTTTCAAAGGAGAGTCTGGTGACGGGAGCGTACATGGACCTGTTGCTGAAGGGACACAAAGAAACATAAAACAAACGCACATCTGGAGACCGAGCAGAGAGCAGGATTAAATAATATCAGAATACAACTCTGAAAATGACTCCTCAGTATTGTAAAAACTGTGAGTAGAATGAAAAGTACAGTAGTACAGTTATCAGAAGACTCTGTACCCAGAATAGTCTGTCTTAGTTGCACTGTAATCAGAGTACTGCTATGTTATAATAGATCGGTTAACTTTATATTATGTTGTTGGACTGACTTTGACTGAAAGAGACATTTTGAAAACGTTCTTTTCTAAATAAATGAACTGAAATGGAGCTGGTTGGTACGTGAATGGATTCAAACAGCACATAGTCTGGCAGAGATTACAAGTTTAAAACAAGCTTCATTTAAAACAAACGGGCAATATTTGGGCAGTGGTGGCCTGGAGGTTGGGACTGGGAGGTCGCCAGTTCAATCCCCAGAACAGCAGGATAAAATCTGGGTGGGAAAAGTGAAAGAGCAGAGCTAGTCCTTCCCTCATTTAACCACCACTGAGGTGCCCTTGAGCAAGACCCCTAACCTCCAATCGCTCCAATCGCTCCAGTGGAGCTGCTCAGCTTCCAGCAGATCAGACTGTGGTTGTACTGGGCAGCTCCCAGCTGATCAGACTGTGGTTGTACTGGGCAGCTCCCAGCTGATCAGACTGTGGTTGTACTGGGCAGCTCCCAGCTGATCAGACTGTGGTTGTACTGGGCAGCTCCCAGCTGATCAGACTGGGGTTGTACTGGGCAGCTCCCAGCAGATCAGACTGTGGTTGTACTGGGCAGCTTCCAGCAGATCAGACTGTGGTTGTACTGGGCAGCTTCCAGCAGATCAGACTGTGGTTGTACTGGGCAGCTTCCAGCAGATCAGACTGTGGTTGTACTGGGCAGCTCCCAGCTGATCAGACTGTGGTTGTACTGGGCAGCTCCCAGCAGATCAGACTGTGGTTGTACTGGGCAGCTTCCAGCAGATCAGACTGGGGTTGTACTGGGCAGCTCCCAGCAGATCAGACTGTGGTTGTACTGGGCAGCTTCCAGCAGATCAGACTGTGGTTGTACTGGGCAGCTTCCAGCAGATCAGACTGTGGTTGTACTGGGCAGCTCCCAGCTGATCAGACTGGGGTTGTACTGGGCAGCTCCCAGCTGATCAGACTGGGGTTGTACTGGGCAGCTCCCAGCTGATCAGACTGGGGTTGTACTGGGCAGCTCCCAGCAGATCAGACTGGGGTTGTACTGGGCAGCTCCCAGCAGATCAGACTGGGGTTGTACTGGGCAGCTCCCAGCTGATCAGACTGTGGTTGTACTGGGCAGCTCCCAGCAGATCAGACTGTGGTTGTACTGGGCAGCTTCCAGCAGATCAGACTGGGGTTGTACTGGGCAGCTCCCAGCAGATCAGACTGTGGTTGTACTGGGCAGCTCCCAGCAGATCAGACTGGGGTTGTACTGGGCAGCTCCCAGCTGATCAGACTGTGGTTGTACTGGGCAGCTCCCAGCTGATCAGACTGTGGTTGTACTGGGCAGCTCCCAGCAGATCAGACTGGGGTTGTACTGGGCAGCTTCCAGCAGATCAGACTGTGGTTGTACTGGGCAGCTCCCAGCTGATCAG
>CM046809.1:24460055-24462555 GCA_025617405.1 Perca schrenkii | reverse complement strand
TCTCTCTCCACTTGTTTCTGTTCATCTTATTTCTCTCTTCCCTCCCTTTTCTTTGCTTTTCATTTCCTGTCTTTCCTTCTTTTACTTTCCCTCCACTTGTAATTTTGCTTTCCTTCCTTTCCTTTCTGGCATCCCTCTTTCCTTTTCCTCCCATCTTTTATTTTTCGTTCTCCTTCATCCCCTTTTTGCGTTCCTTCCCTTTTTTGCTCCTCGCTTCCTCTTCCATTTTCCTTGCTTTTTCCTTAAATGTTTGTCCTGTGCTTTCCTTCGCTTATTCCTTTTTCCTTTTTTCTATCCCTCCCGTCTCTCTCTCTCTCTCTCTCTCTCTCCCTCTCTCTCTCTCTTTGAGGGCTGTGCTTTTATTTCCTGTTTCCTCAGCATCACTTTACCGTGCATCGGTGTTATGTAAGCTCAGCAGAGAGTGTGTAGGCCGTAGTCTCAGACCGTCTATCTAAAGGGATGATCTGCCCAAAAAAAAATATATATATATATATATATATATATATATATATATATATATATATATATATATATATATATATATATATATCAAACACTTCAAACAGGAAGTTTCTTCTTCTGCAGCGCTGACTCTTTTCAACATCACACGGTTGCCATGGCAACCTGTTGTAGCCCAGCACTACTGCTACTGCATCTCTACCAGTGTATCTCCGTGTGTGTGTACTTCGTCCACAGCGATCCCACCATTCGGTCCCCAAAATGTCCCACTTAGAGAGGAAATGTCCTAAAAATATTCTTTGTAAATCTTTACAATCGTTTCCCTGAAAGAACCGAGCAGGTCTGCCTTGTTGCACCGTCCAAATATTCTTAAAAACTTGACATTTTCAGCGTGTAGCTCGCTGGCTCAAAGTTTGTTTTATTTCCTGAAGAGAATAGAGTTTGAGAACGGCGACACACAGAGATGCTAACACGCCATCACCTCCCGTTAGCATCCCATTGACTCCCATTCATTTTGACGCCACTTTGACAGCGAATAACTTTACACCTGAAGCGTTTAAAGACTCTATTTGTCTGTCGTTTATTTCTAAAGAAACACGACAATGTATAAAAGGCTCCATTACCTTGTAGCTCACGTTATGGCTCCGTAGCAGACGCTTTTATAAAAATAGGTTGTGTCGCGATTGTGTCACACAGTAGAGGAATTACCGTATAGTACAGGAGAAGCTCACAGGCAGTTTGGACTTCCATTATCTGTTTAGGTTTAATTACTAATGTTAACTAGCATGTTAGTGATCAGTAATTAGCCTGTGTCTATGTTATCTAATTACATATACCTACACTCTCCGTCTCTGTAAGATTGGGAATGATTGAGATTTCTCTCGGCACAGCTACCAGAAGACTTCACACTTTCAGACACGTTGCTCACGTCACATTTACGTTGTCTCTCTCAGTTGGAGGCTGCTCAGTAACGCTCAGCCAGCACCGGGAAAGAGACTTCTGATATCCTTCACTGGTCTCAGACAGAGACACGGGATCTGCTGGTCCATTCTTATATAATATACTGTCTATGGGAAGGAGAGGGACATCAGGCGATTATCCTGGAAATGAACTGTTGTCCATCCAAACTAGACACCCTGCCACACACTTCTAGTGACTCATAAGTGATGATTTCGAGGGTTATTTTTGTACAAGTCTGTACATAGTTTTTATTTAGAAAGACCCTGCATATTAAACCTTTTTAAATGTTGGCTGGATGATGAGCATTTCGGCCTCTAAGGCGCACCTGCAGGGCTTTATAAAGGAAAGTGAACATATCCGCCTCAGCTTTTTAGGTTCCCAGTGATGTGAGAAACTTGACAAGATTGTCTGTGTGTGTTTGAGTCTGTCTCTTTGTGTGTGTGTGTGTGAGAGAGAGAGAGAGATATGATAGGACAGTGTGTATTATCAGATCCTGCCATTGGTTACCATGGTAATGGCCAAGGGAGCCACACATTTTAGGGCACACTGTTCACACCGAACAATGAAAATGCTTGGTGGTGATTCTGACCAGAACAGGACAGCACGTTCAGATGGTTTGGGTTCAGAGCGACATGTGAGAAGATTTTTAATAATGTCGTCAAATGATCCCGCAACTTCACTGCGTGATAGAAAGTGCCGGAAAATAACTCGCCAATTAACCATAGACTGTATAATATTAATGCTCCTATGGCGCCATTTTGATACTAACAAGCCACCACCTCCCATTAGCATCCCATTGACTCCCATTCATTCTGACGTCACTTTGACAGTGAATAACTTTACATCTGAAGCGTTTAAAGACTCTATTTGTCCGTTGTTTATTTCTAAAGAAACATGACAATGTATAAAAGGCTCCATTACCTTGTAGCTCACGTTATGGCTCCGTAGCAGACGCTTTTATAAAAATAGGCTAACGATTGGGTCATAACCACGAGACTTACTGTCACACAGTAGAGGAATTACCGTATAGTACAGGAGAAGCTCACAGGCAGTTTGGACTTCCATTAGCTGTTTAGGTTTA
>CM046809.1:24447555-24455055 GCA_025617405.1 Perca schrenkii | reverse complement strand
ATTCTGCTTTTAACTGCAAGACAGCTCGCTCTGTCGTCTCTGTACACCCTCCACTCCTCTTCTGACATGTTTTTTTTTTTCCTCCCCTCCCTCCCCTTCCCTCTCCCTTATATCCTGGCTTCCCCTTCCCCTTTACCTCCCACCCACCTCCTCCCTATCTTCCTCTCGCTCTTCCTCCCTTTCTACAGGATGGGCAGGGCAGTTCCCAGAATACAATCTGAAACTCTGAGACCTCTCACTCTGCTGCAGGATTACCACCCATTAACTACGGTTACACCACAGAAGACCCTTCACCGTTTACTGTAAAACTGCTTCATCTTCTCCGGATTCTGCTCATCCTACACAATCTGAATTGGAAACTTACTTCACCTGCTGCAGAAAGCACTCATTCTGCAGATACTCACGGGATTACAACAATCCAATCAAACCCCCGAAGCAGAGACAGAGCCTGGCACCTCAGGTTGGACCAGAAACCACAAACCACAACCAGGACAAACCAGTTAGCCAGTCTATCTCTGTAGAGCGGATCACCGGGCCAGGACAGACCAGTAGAAATCAGTAAAGGCCATTGGAAAAGTTTGATGGGACTGCTGCCGATAGGTAAGTGCAGTTTATCTTGTCTTTGTTACTGGAAGTGTTGGTGGTTCCTGGAACTAAACTCAGTCATAGAATTAAATAAGGTGAAACAAGAGTAATGGTTCCTGTAAAATCAGACATTTTAGAAATGGATGACTAAGAAGAGGTTGCTATTTAGAGCCTGTTAGGTTGCGACCAGTCTCTCATTTGCAGCTCTATCTCCACAGCGCTGTGGAGTAATGTCTGGCTACACCACAGATGCATTCTGGGATAGGAGGAACAAACGTTCTGGGTTGTTTGCATTTCTTTAAACCGATGGCAATCGATGGTGGCTCTGCAAAATAGTCTCGGGAAGGAACTTGTTTTGGTGGAACATTTGCACCAAAACAAGGGGGAAAAAACAGCAGTTTGGTCCTTTTAAGCTTCCAGACAATCCCACTGTGAGCTCACACATGTTTACAGGCTAAGTTAATAATAATAATAATAATAAATTGAATTTATATAGCGCTTTTCATGGACTCAAAGTCGCTTTACAAGGCAGGGTAGATTATAAAAACATAACAAAACAAGTAGAACAAAACAAAACAAGTAGAACAAAACAAGATACAGATGAAAAAGGGAGGGGGGCAGGTGGACTATGGGTAGGCTGAGGTGAAGAGATGGGTCTTGAGGCGGGACTGGAAGATGGTGAGGGACTCAGAGGTGCGGATCTCTTGGGGGAGGGAGTTCCAGAGCCTGGGAGCTGCTCTGGAGAAGGCTCTGTCCCCAAAACTGCGGAGTTTGGACTTTTGGATGGAGAGGAGACCAGCTGAGGTGGATCTGAGGGACCGTGAGGGTTGGTAGGGGGAGAGGAGGTCAGTGAGGTATGAGGGGGCCAGATGGTGGAGGGCTTTGTAGGTGAGGACCAGGATTTTGTAGGTGATCCGGTGGGAAATAAGAAGCCAGTGGAGTTGTTTTAGGACTGGAGTGATGTGGTGCCAGGATTTGGAGCGGGTAGTTAAAGGAACACGCCGACTTATTGGGAATTAATGTTATTCCCTGTAACCCCCAGAGTTAGAAAAGTCGATACATACCCTTCTCATCTCCGTGCGTGCTGTAATGCTGTCTGACGGCTCCAGCGGCATCAGGCCAGCACAGATCCTGCAGGTGAATGGTTCCAGTAATCCTACTGCTCCGAATAAGTGACAAAATAACACCAACATGTTCCTATTTACATGTTGTGATTTGTAGAGTCACAGCGTGTACAAAAAACAACGTAACATGAGACACAGCCGTCTTCTAACTGTAAACAAACCGGGAACTATATTCTCAGGCGGAAGAATATAGTACTTGGGCGGAGTGATATGCTCGCAGCAAGCCTGTCTGAGAATATAGTTCCCGGTTTGTTTACAGTTAGAAGACGGCTGTGTCTCATGTTACGTTGTTTTTTGTACACGCTGTGACTCTACAAATCACAACATGCAAATAGGAACATGTTGGAGTTATTTTGTCACTTATTGGGAGCAGCAGGCTAGTTGGAACCAGTTACCTGCAGGATCTGTGCTAGGCTAAGCTAATGCTGGAGCCATCAGACAGAGTTACAGCACGCACTGAGATGAGAAGGGTATGTATCGACTTGTCTAACTCTGGGGGTTACGGTGAATAAGATAAACGCCCAATAAGTCGGCTTGTTCCTTTAAGACTTGAGACTTAAGGTTCAGCTGGTTCCTCCACCCAGTGGCGTAACGAGCTAACATCGGGCCCCTATGGAGGATTATCAAGGCTGGCCCCCCTACTACAGCACCTGATGATGGCGCAATGTCCCCGAGTAGGCTACCATGAATAGGACAGGAGAGGATCATAGAGACACAGCATATAAGAGATGAGATGACAAAATCAGGAGTAGCCTACGCGCACCACCACCACAACAACAAAAAAACACTGGTGAATGCGCATCATAACACATGAAAAATCACACTAGGGCAGTCCTTCCACGATTTTGCTGCCTTTTTTTTTGAGATTGTTGCGGCCCAAAATGCTTGATTTCACGGGAGCTTTTGTAAAAAATTGCGATAAAAGTTGCGATGTCTTTTTGTATGTTTGTTGCAGAAGACAGTGAAAGTTGCAAAAAAAAAAGTTGCAATTATTTTTGTGTAGTTCTTTAAAAATTAAAAGGAAACTTGTTTTTGGGGAGAATAATAATTATTACTAGACTATTAATTAATTACTCTGGGCTGAGATTTCCTAGGAAACCTTACCAAAAAGGCTCAGGATGCTGCAAAATGTTGGTATAATATGAAAATGGCTGGTGGATTTAAGACAAAAAAATAATAATTTATTGAATTAATCAAATATGAAAATATATGTCACTGTCAGTTTACATTGTTAGTTAATTTCCTATCCTGGCCACACACACACATACACACACACACACACACACACACACACACACACACACACACACACACACACACACACACACACACAGATTCATACGGTTTGATAAACTTATTGGACTTTAACTTATCATTGCACTTACAATAATGTACATAGCTGTCCTCAATTTAGGTCATTGTGTCGTCTCATCTGCGTTTTTTCCTGCATCCATCATGTGTGTGTGTGTGTGTGCGTGTGTGTGTGTGTGTGTGTGTGTGTGTGTGTGGGGGGAAATGGAGCAGCAGCCCCGCCCTCTGCAGAGAGCCGACAGTATTCAAACAGCAGCGGCTTCGGCGACTTTACAGTGGAAAAAGGTTCCAGCGTACAGTGATGTTAAAACGTATACAGGTTGGCAGGACAGTCTTTCGCTGTACGTTTTGTTGGCCAATGTGAGATGTTCGACTCACACACACACACACGTCTCGTCTTCATATCAGAAACAAGGAAATAAATTTGACCCGTTCTCACTCCCGATTGGTCAGTGGCTGCACGTGGGACTGCTGGTCAATCAATATCTTCCAGTGATGCGGGCCCCTGATTGGTCCGGGCCCGTAAGCAACCGCTTAACCCTGCTTACCGATAGTTAGGCGTCTGCCTCCACCTCTTTATCTCGACATTCACTGTGTTCCAGAGAGAGAGAGATTTCTTATATCCGTCTTAAAGGAGTGCAAATGACACATCGCTGGCTGACGCACACGCCACAATGTGGGGAACCTTGAATCTTGAATCTGGTTTGCAGAAGAATTGAATACGTGTTTCTGCCTCCGTTTGAACGTGATGAAATAGCTCTTTGTGTTTGTGTCTAAGCAAGGGAACGGATCTGACGCTGGCGATGCCCTGAACGCTTTAACGTGTAGAGACCTGTACATACATAAGATAAGATAAGATAATATAGACTTTATTAATCCCACACTGGGGAAACTCCTCTGCTACAGCATCAGAATAACACAATTACACATTAGGTAGACATGGGAGAAAATATATACAGTACAGGCCAATAGTTTGGACACACCTTCTCATTCAATGCGTTTCCTTTTTATTTTCATGACTATTTACATTGTAGATTCTCACTGAAGGCATCAAAACTATGAATGAACACATATGGAATTATGTACTTAACTAAAAAGTGTGAAATAACTGAAAACATGTCTTATATTTTAGATTCTTCAAAGTAGCCACCCTTTGCTTTTTTTGATAACTCTGCAAACCCTTGGTGTTCTCTCAATGAGCTTCATGAGGTAGTCACCTGAAATGGTTTTACCTTCACAGGTGTGCTTTGTCAGGGTTCATTAGTGGAATTATTTCCCTTATTAATAAAAAAGCAAAGGGTGGCTACTTTGAAGAATCTAAAATATAAGACATGTTTTCAGTTATTTCACACTTTTTTGTTAAGTACATAATTCCATATGTGTTCATTCATAGTTTTGATGCCTTCAGTGAGAATCTACAATGTAAATAGTCATGAAAATAAAAAGGAAACGCATTGAATGAGAAGGTGTGTCCAAACTTTTGGCCTGTACTGTACCCCGCGGATGAAATTATGAAAACGCCTTCACACTTGTGAACACTCTTCTTTTCAATCTCCTTTTTCTTTTTCCGGGGCGAAGAAGAAGAAGAAGAAGGAGACTCCTGTTCTTGAAATTTGGATTTTGAATACGTGTGGTCCTCCATGTTTTCCTTCTTCAAACTTGCCACCGGGGCCGGGAAGCTACGATACCCGTTAGCAGCGTTAGCAGCATTAGCAGCAGCTGGGAGTTTATCATGTGACAGAGACGACATGAAAGGTGGAGCAGTGTGTCCTGTATGTCTCTTACACACACACACACACACACACACACACACACACACACACACACACACACACACACACACACACAAAGGCGGAGCAGTATGTCCTGTATGTCCCTTACAGGCTAACATATTTCAAGATGGAGCATGAATATGGAGCGTCTGTCACTACCCAAAGTGAGTAGAGTGCAGTTTTGAGTTGCGCATGCGTAACTTTTGCGACAAGTAGCCTACAAGATGCTAACGGCATTTTGAGCTAACGTTAGCAATCAAGTAGCCTGCTAGCTAGATGCTAACGGCGTTTTGAGCATACTGTCTATGGTTTGAGCTAACGTTAGCAATCAAGTAGCGTACTAGATGCTAACGGCGTTTTTAGCTAACGTTAGCAATCAAACAATCAGAGCTAGCTAATACATTTTTAAATGACTGCTAGCTACAACTAGCAATCAAACACAACAAAAGCTGTCACTTGAATGGCGTTTTGAGCTAACGTTAGCAATCAAACAATCATATAGCTAAAACGCTTCTGAAAGGATTTCCATCTTCTGTTATTGTATGTAAAGACAAACGTTTATTATTTTACAGATTTCACAGTAAGACACGTTATACCGTAAACAGTTTAAATCTGAGCATGCGCAAGTCACATCTGCACTCGACCAGAGCCGGTCTGACTCGGCTAACATCGGGTATGACACGTTATGCCGTAAGCCGTTTAAATCTGAGCATGCGCAACTCAAAACTGCACTCTTCTCACTTTTGGTAGTGACAGCGTCTACCCCAGTTCATGCAAACACAAATGTTACATTTCCAGCCAATAGGAATACTGTGAATTGATGGTGGAGGTAAATATTCATGACAAAGGACAGGACTGAAGTTGGTGAAACGGGGCAACACAGATTTAGAGAATGAACAACTAAACCCGTTACACACTGGGACCTTTAAAGGTCAGTAAGACTTGTTGTTGTGAGGTGGAAACTCCACATCATCAGACTCCTTCCTGTTTCTCACTTCTCCTGCCTTCTTGTCCCGGGCTCAGCGGAGACTTTTCTCTCACCTTTTGTGTGTCTCTGTGAAAGCTGATTTTTTTTTAATCCCGATCTCGCCGCGTGTTCAGCAGCCAGGCTGTGATCGTTGTCAGCTGGTAACACGGGCGCTCTTCTCACCGGATAGGAACATGCAGTCGTTATGAATAATGCAAGAGGACGAGTGGCAGCACATCTTGGCTTTTCATCATTCATACCGAAATTACACCAAAGGGTCTAGATAGATAAAACTACAATTTCCCCTTGCTGTCTTTAATAGAACATTCAATCAGACAGTACAGGCCAAAAGTTTGGACACACCTTCTCATTCACTGCGTTTCCTTTTTATTTTCATGACTATTTACATTGTAGATTCTCACTGAAGGCATCAAAACTATGAATGAACACATATGGAATTATGTACTTAACAAAAAAGTGTGAAATAACTGAAAAAATGTCTTATATTTTAGATTCTTCAAAGTAGCCACCCTTTGCTTTTTTTATTAATAAGGGAAATAATTCCACTAATGAACCCTGACAAAGCATACCTGTGAAGGTAAAACCATTTCAGGTGACTACCTCATGAAGCTCATTGAGAGAACACCAAGGGTTTGCAGAGTTATCAAAAAAAGCAAAGGGTGGCTACTTTGAAGAATCTAAAATATAAGACATGTTTTCAGTTATTTCACACTTTTTTGTTAAGTACATAATTCCATATGTGTTCATTCATAGTTTTGATGCCTTCAGTGAGAATCTACAATGTAAATAGTCATGAAAATAAAAAGGAAACGCATTGAGTGAGAAGGTGTGTCCAAACTTTTGGCATGTACTGTACCCCGCGGATGAAATTATGAAAACGCCTTCACACTTTGCTCATAAAAATGAGAATATCTCAGAAACTAAAACTGAGTTCAGAGTTAAAATAACTTCTGGAGTGTTCAGGACTATTCACCCATGTTTCAACGTTAAGAAATCTTTTAGATCAGTATGTTTTGTGTGTTTATTGGGTGAAATGTGATGGAAAACACAGGATTTTTGTATATTTTTTTATTTGTGTATGGCAATTTCAATCCTTTTATTAATGATTATGGTTTATTGACTTACATAAACTTCAAGCTCACTTTGTACTGAGTTTGGGGATATGAAGCATTTGCAGATACTCCAGGAAATGACATCACAATAAGCAAAAATACCAAGATTTCATTTGCAGGGAGTCCAAAGTGTTATACTGAACTCCAGTTGTTGCCAGCAGTGGTGGAAGAAGTATTCAGATCCTTTACTTCAGTAAAAGTACTAATACCACACTGTAAAAATAATATGTTACAAGTTGAAGTCCTGCATTGAAAATGTTATTTAAAGGTCCAGTGTGTGACGTGTTTAGTTGTAGTGGAGTAACTAAAGTAACTAGTAACTAAAGCTGGAACAGATGAATGTAGCGGAGTAACTAAAGTAACTAGTAACTAAAGCTGTAACAGATGAATGTAGTGGAGTAACTAAAGTAACTAGTAACTAAAGCTGTAATAGATGAATGTAGCGGAGTAACTAAAGTAACTAGTAACTAAAGCTGGAACAGATGAATGTAGTGGAGTAACTAAAGTAAACTAGTAACTAAAGCTGGAACAGGTGAATGTAGTGGAGTAACTAAAGTAACTAGTAACTAAAGCTGTAACAGATGAATGTAGTGGAGTAACTAAAGTAA
>CM046809.1:24434096-24446984 GCA_025617405.1 Perca schrenkii | reverse complement strand
GAAGGAAACCTGAGGAGACCTTGCATAACTGAGCTCTCTGCCGAGAACAATGGAGGCAAAACAACCGCTGCGAGCAACACAAAAGCTGCTCCTGCTTCCCACTGAGTATTACCTGAAGGAGCCATTCACACTTACAACAGCAGGCATAAAGACATCTAGAGACCGTGCATGTTTCCATCCCAGAAATAGGCTTTTTGTGCTGAAAAGAAAGAAAAAAAAAAGGCCAAGGAATAGAAGGTGCTTTTGCTTGTAATAAGTAAAAAGAATCTGCCAATGCAATACGTAAATATTCACTTGAAAGAAGAAATGATCTTCAAACAAGATCTTTTTTGTTAGAAATAACACGGCACCTTAAAATCCCTAAAGAAATGTCAAAAAAGGCTTACTTCATCTGAGATATATAAGACTCAAAACGAGATGTTTTAAGACTCTTTCACTTAACCCTTGAGTTGTCTTCCCCTTGACCATGAACTTCTTGTCCTTTAGGGTCATAATTGAAATTAATCTTATTTTGGGAGTTTTTCCTAACGTTTTTGTCCCTTTTTTTGATGCTTTTGACCCTTTTTAAAACATTTTTTTTTTTTAACGTTTTATTTTTTTTATTTTTATTCATGGTCAATAAACCTAATTTACATGACATTATACCAATTTTTTAAGTTAAAAAAAGCAGAAATTATGAATTATTTTGACTATTAAGACCAGAGTGGATCACAGACTGTCAAAGTTTAGTCAGGACACGGGTTTGAAACCATTTGAACATTTTTGTAAATGCTATGAAATAGAACAAAACAACCCAAAATTTAATGTAAATAATCATTATTTATTTTTAAATGTTGTATGGGTTCTATACAACGTACATCCATGTTATTTTTGGGCAATTTGGTTGAATGAAACCCATCTTTCTGATATTAAAATCTTTGAAAATGGGTCAAAATTGACCCGAGGACAACACAATGGTTAACAAGATACAGTACAGGCCAAAAGTTTGGACACACCTTCTCATTCAATGCGTTTCCTTTTTATTTTCATGACTATTTACATTGTAGATTCTCACTGAAGGCACCAAACTATGAATGAACACATATGGAATTATGTACTTAATAAAAAAGTGTGAAATAACTGAAAACATGTCTTATATTTTAGATTCTTCAAAGTAGCCACCCTTTGCTTTTTTTGATAACTCTGCAAACCCTTGGTGTTCTCTCAATGAGCTTCATGAGGTAGTCACCTGAAATGGTTTTACCTTCACAGGTGTGCCTTGTCAGGGTTCATTAGTGGAATTATTTCCCTTATTAATAAAAAAGCAAAGGGTGGCTACTTTGAAGAATCTAAAATATAAGACATGTTTTCAGTTATTTCACAATTTTTTGTTAAGTACATAATTCCATATGTGTTCATTCATAGTTTTGATGCCTTCAGTGAGAATCTACAATGTAAATAGTCATGAAAATAAAAAGGAAACGCATTTCATGAGAAGGTGTGTCCAAACGTTTGGCCTGTACTGTATCTAAGATGCATTGTCTAAAAGCAAGTCCCTAAATCTCCTGAAATATCATTGGTTAGGTGATTGTGTCTTATATCAAACTCAAGGCCCGTGGACCAATTCTGGCCCCTCGCAAATTTTGATCTGGTTCCCATATCATGTTAGGTTCCCAATAAAGTTTTTGCCGCTTTTGTCAACGTTTATGGCGGTTATTATGATGGCTTTTGACGCTTTTTTCAATATTTCTTCAATAACATTTTGGGAAATTTTTCCGATTCTTTTGGCATGTTCTTACCAAACTGTAAGTGAGAAGACCATATGAGACTTTTTACATTTTACTTTTTCGATTAAATAAAAGCAATAAACTACACATGTCTAGCCCTTGATGTGGTTCACATTTTCCAGTGTGGCCCTCTGGGAAACTGAGTTTGACACCCCTGTCTTATATTAAGTGTTATTAAATATTTTGACTAGAAGTTAGACAAGTAAACTTTGGTAAGATTTAGTTTTTTCACAGGATTGCACATGGCAGAAATGTTGTGCTCACTGAGGTGTGAAAGGATTGTCAGAAAAGAGTGTGAAGTGTAGGACGAGTAGAAGGAGATTGAAAGAAAAGGAGGAAGGAAACTTAAAAAGGAAGAAGGAAGGACCAAGAAAAGGATGGGCCATAACGCGGAGGGGAGTGGGGCTTCCTGGTGGGTGAAGGGTTAAGGGGGGGGACATGGCTTTTTCCGGTGCTGCCCCCCTCCCTCTGGAAGTCTGTACCCCAACACCTTAGGCTATGTTCACACTTGGTGTCTTTTTTTTATAAGCTGCCAGCGTCTGTTTTCCATTATAATCCTACGGAGTAAACCGTGTTTTCTAAAAAGTCCTGAGAGCTTTTTTAAACGTCACCGCTGCCTCCTTTTTTGCAGCTCGTATCGTTTTTTAGAAGTTGAAGAAAGTTCAACTTTTCTGGAAAAAAAAAACGCCCTACGTCAAGCGCTTTCTGACAGTCGACCAATGACAAGCGGAGTAGCCAGAGCTGTCGTTCCCATAACAACAAGAAAACATGGAGTCTGTGCTCAGCGAGTTATACGCAAGGGGGGTTAAGCTTCGCTTCAGAACTCGAACCTCCTATGGCGCCATTTTGATGCTACCAAGCCACCACCTCCCGTTAGCATCCCATTGACTCCCATTCATTTTTACGTCACTTTGACAGCAAATAACTTTACATCTGAAGCGTTTAAAGACTCTATTTGTCCGTTGTTTATTTCTAAAGAAACACGACAATGTATAAAAGGCTCCATTACCTTGTAGCTCACGTTATGGCTCCGTAGCAGACGCTTTTATAAAAATAGGCTAACGATTGGGTCATAACCACGAGACTTACTGTCACACAGTAGAGGAATTACCGTATAGTACAGGAGAAGCTCACAGGCAGTTTGGACTTCCATTAGCTGTTTAGGTTTAATGACTAATGTTAACTAGCATGTTAGTGATCAGTAATTAGCCTGTGTCTATGTTATCTCCTTACATATACCTACACTCTCCGTCTCTGTAAGATTGGGAATGATTGAGATTTCTCTCGGCACAGCTACCAGAAGACTTCACACTTTCAGACACGTTGCTCACGTCACATCTACGTCTTCAAGCTCAGTTGGAGGCTGCTCAGTAACGCTCAGCCAGCACCGGGAAAGTGACTTCTGATATCCTTCACTGGTCTCAGACCAGAGACACGGGGTCTGTTGGTCCATTCTTATATATACTGTCTTCTCTTAATACATCCATGGGTATGACCAGGTGCTCCCTGTTCAGGGAACTCACTTTGTTTTAGCATTAACATTAACACCTCTCTCTGTCTCTCTCTCTCTCTCTCTCTCTCTCTCTCTCTCTCTCTCTCTCTGTTCTTTCTGTAGCTCGCTCCACCATTTTACCATTATTTTTTTTAATGCTATAAAATTGAATAAAACACCCAATTTCAATAAATAATGAATAAAAGCGTTATGTGGAGGCAGGGAATAGTAGGCAGGCAGGCAGGAGATGGTTGGAGCTCAGGGATTTATTAATAACAAAAAGCGGCAGCACCGAGACTGGAAAAACACGGGGAGAAAATCACAAGGAAAAACTCACAAAAGAACGCAGGGAAGAATCCAAAATACACTTGTCAGGATAAAGGACACAAACAGACACAAACGGATGCAAAGTAACTCTAGCCTCATGAGACAGTCCTGATCTTGCAAGGTCCAGTTTTCCACTCGCAGATCAGTCTGGCATCTTGAGAGCCAAACGACCGACCAATCAGCGTTGGTTTTGAGGCGGGTTAGGTGGTGATCGACAGATGGTTTATCCAATCAGCTAATCAGTATTTTCAGACAGCGGTAGCCCTAATTCTGTTAGCCGCTCGCTTATGCTTTTTTCTCTTGGATCCTTCTTTTGGAATATGGTTCGGGAACCTGAAATGGTGCCTTTTATTCCTAAATTCTCGTTACACAAATGGAAAATCTCCTTTACCGACATGTTGCTAGCTTGCTGAGCTAACGAGCTATACTTTGCCTGCAGCAGCAGCAGGGGTAGCCTGGCTTGTGGTTGTATTTTATACGCTTCGTGGATCTGATTGGTTGATTTGGCCCGTCTATCACCAGCTATAGGTGGTAGACAGATGGTTTATCCAATCAGCTAACCAGTATTTTCGGCCCTTCCCAGAAGTTCTCCAACGGAAAGTCGCCAGATGGATATGACGAGCAAATGCAAAGCGATCCATCTGGAGGAGTCAGGTTAAAGGAACATGCCGACTTATTGGGAATTTAGCTTATTCACTGTAACCCCCAGAGTAAGACAAGTCGATACATACCCTTCTCATCTCTGTGTGTGCTGTAATGCTGTCTGACGGCTCCAGCAGCATCAGGCCAGCACAGAACATGCAGGTGAATGGTTCCAGTAATCCTACTGCTCCGAATAAGTGACAAAATAACGCCAACATGTTCCTATTTACATGTTGTGATTTGTAGAGTCACAGCGTGTACAAAAAACAACGTAACATGAGACACAGCCGTCTTCTAACAGTAAACAAACCGGGAACTATATTCTCGGGTGGAAGAATATAGTACTTGGGCGGAGTGATATGCTCGCAGCAAGCCTGTCTGAGAATATAGTTCCCGGTTTGTTTTACTGTTAGAAGATGGCTGTGTCTCATGTTACGTTGTTTTTTGTACACGCTGTGACTCTACAAATCACAACATGTAAATAGGAACATGTTGGAGTTATTTTGTCACTTTTGTCACAATTTGGAGCAGTAGGCTAGTTGGAACCAGTTACCTGCAGGATCTGTGCTGGGCTAAGCTAATGCTTGAACCGTCAGGCAGCGTTACAGCACGCACGGAGAAGAGAAGGGTATGTATCGACTTGTCTAACTCTGGGGGTTACGGTGAATAAGCTAAATTTCCAATAAGTCGGCGTGTTCCTTTAAGGTAACAGGGCATGGACTCAAAACGATCTGACGACAGACAAAGGAAACACAGAGGCTAAATAAACTAGGTAAGGAGGAAACACGGGACAGGTGATACCAGGGCTGGGGAACAGGTGCAGCACATCAGACAATCACACAGGAAGCAGAACTAGACACAACAAGACAGAAAACCAGACTATCAAAATAAAACAGGACACAGAAACAAACAATTCAAACAGGAAACAGAAATATACACAACAAAGAAGTCCACAGAATACACAAAACAGGATAAATCTCCAAGACAGGGAACAGAAAAATATGGAATAAACATACAAAACAGAAAACAGCAACAGAAATATACAAACAGGCAACCGAAATGTCCATAACCGCAACAAAAAGTAACAAACTAATCATTTATTTTACTTGTGGAGAGTGTTTCTTACAAATTCTTAAATTCGCTGAAGAATTGTGTTATAGGTCTTAAGTAATGTTAAACCGGTCAAAATGTTCTCATTGTAAGGCTCCCACAGTGCTTTACAATGTTTCTTTTAATTCTGTGGTGTTGTAGTTCTTTCTTTTGTAGTCCAAATATAATTTGCTACATTACGACTACACATAAGACCAACATAAAACTTATATTGCGGCCGAGTGCGAGGCTGCACGACTCTCTTTAGCTGTGGAGAAATGCAAGTTTAGCGATGTTTCCCTGACTCTAATATTGACTTTTGTTGTTGTTTTTTGATACGTGATACAGGTCTTAAATTTAGTTTATAATGGTTTTAAAAAGGTCTTAAAAAGTCTTAAATTTGACTTGGTGGAACCTTCAGAAACCCTAAATATAGAAACTTTGAAAATGGGTCTCATTTGACCCGAGGATAAGAGGAGGGTTAATGCACCGGTCAAACAGACTTCATAAAAATACCACAAATGAAAATGTGTAGTGTGAGCTAAAGCAATTTATGAGATTAATTAGTCTTGCATAGCCAGACCTTCCTCCACAGCGCTGCGGAGGAAGGTCTGGCTAGTCCACACAGCATTCCTGGCATTGAAGGAAAACGTGCTCTGTGTTTATTGGCATTTCTTTAAACCAATCACAATCGTCGTGGGCGGTGCTAAGCTCCGGGTGGAGCCACGGTGCCTCTGCTAAATAGTCTCAGGAAGGAACTTGTTTTGGTGGAACATGTGTACGTTCAAAAGTAGTTTTAGTCGTGCAACAGAAAACTCCGATTGGACAGATAGTCTAGCTAGCTGTCTGGATTTACCCCGCAGAGATCTGAGGAGCAGTTAACCATAGTCCTCATACATCCACCAAAGTTTAAAACACAAAGAAAGAGGAAGGTAACGGAAATCCAGCCCGAAATAATCGTCGCTATAGACTAGAGATTAATAAAATCATGCAGTGTGTGAGAGGTTAGTTTTTGCAGTAGAGCGTAAACGATGGGGAAAACCATCATTGAGAAACTCGTGTGTAATCGAGCTCTTTCACAACAGTGTGTGTGTGTCACAGAATTACATTTGAACAGCTGTCAGAGATTTGGCTCCTCTTTTTGTCTCGAATCCATCAAAAAGATTTAAAAAGGCTTTTATTCCGGGCATCGAAAACAGAAAAACGTGTTTTTCCTCTTCTGTAGTTTCCTTTTGTCACCTCAAATGAGAGTTTTTTCAGTTCAAAACCTCAGAATAAGTGACGATAAGAAGACACCCACACAAGAAAAACACTCTCAACTGCTCTAGGGTTGTTCAAGAGTGCTTTGGCTCGTTTAAACGGATTCAGAGGGAGGATCGGGAGGTCTAAACCTGCTAGTTAGAATGATTAAAAACCATAGAAAGCATTATTATTAGGCAACATTTACATTGTCACGTTTTGGTTTAAAAATGAATATCTTTTGCTATGTTTACACCTCTCATTCCCCCTGCTCTGGAGTTTCCGATCTGCTAAACCGGAGACATTTAAAAACACTTCTGACCTAGCCTGACATGCCAGACCCACATCCAGATGTTGAGTTCTGGGAACTCCCCATTGGTCAGGGCTCAATCCGAGGGGGCGGGATCAACGGTTGTCTTTCAAATTCCCTCTGCACGCGATAGGATAGCGCTCCAACCAACCATAGCAACGCTAGTTGATAGATTAAACTTTAAACTCCGAACACATCTTCCTTTTTTAAGAATGACTTCAGTGCCGTTCTTTGTTCTTTTCTCAAAGAAAAGCTGAACTCCAAGTTTTTCGCAGCAGCAGCCATAAGCCCCGCCCACCAACTCTATACACAATGTGATTGGCCAGAGTTGCTAGACTGACCCTGGCTGCAAATTACATTTGCTGCCGCTAGCGTGCGTCTAGATTTCTAGGCTACTTCTGATCCCGTTTTGGTTTGGAATCTGCTATCATTGTGTTGCAAACAACAAAAATATTTATTAATTTAACTTATTTTTTCTAAGTGCTGTAGTACAACTAGCAGGAGACAAGTTATAATTGAGGTAAGTTTGGAGACATTACCTTATTTAATCATTAAATTAATACATATTTTTGTTGTATGTCTTTTCGGTGTTGTAATTTGTAGACGGTCCCTAAGCACTTTTCTTACAGCCAGTCGCAGCAGAGACGAGAAGCCAACAGGCAAGTGTTATTTACATAAACTTCTGGTGTACTTACAAACTTTCCAATCCATCGTTTTATGAATGCATAACCTATTTGTACTAGTGTAGAAGTTTGGTATCATTTTGGGCATTATTAGTGGGGTAATGTACAAGATACACTCTTGGATCCATTATCGCCATTATAGCTGATAACGCTAACTCTCCCAATTTTTGACCCAGATGATAGAAGCTTCTGGGGGGTTGTTTGGCTCGATGTACCATCACTTTAAACAGAGATTAGTTCTTCTACTGGCGCTAAAAACACTTGTGTGCACGGAGATTGCTTTGGCTCAAAACTGTGCTTAAAAACCAAAACGTAGCGGTGTAAGTGTAGCCTCAGTCGGTGATGGTTTATTTATCAGGATCTTGTTGCTGTTCAGTGTTTCTCTGTCTCTCAGAACAGAATAGGTTTTGTTTCAGAGTTTTAAATGGCAGGAAGGTGAAGCGAGCCTCTGATTGGTGCATCTGAAGTGATTTCTGAAGTGGAAACGATTGAAGGCTGAAAATCAAACCTAGCAACTCGAGAGTTGATTGCAGAGGCAGGAAGTGGACAGAGATGAGTCATTTGGACATTCATACAGGCTTCGGATCTGAAGCTGCAGCCTTATTATTTCCACAAGCACAGATACAGTTTGGTATTATTACATAAGCAGGGTTTTACCTGAGTTTTTAGAGCGCTTAAGCCCCATTTTTACCTGGTATTTATATCCGATCCGAGAGATCCGATCACAGGTGGACAGCTCTAAGTAAAGGCTTGAGATCCGATCACTCAGACCACATCTGGAGGTGTCCTGGGCCACATTTAGGACATTAGTTCCACCAAAGGATGATTTTCTCTTCTTAATTTAACTTAAAATAATAGATGCCAGAAGAAGTAAAAGCATCCAGTTTTTCTTCACAAAAATTTGAAATAAATCAGGAAAAATACTTGAATTTTAAGCAGCAGACTAAGTGTTGTCTTCTTTTCTGTAAATAATCTCTTGTGGAACCACTGACTTAAATAAGTTTTTCATTTTTTTGTACTGTAGACTTAACAATGAATTGATTATTTAAAAAACAGATGTTGAACAGAAATTGGGCTTTAAAGAGACACGTGTGACACGACATGAAATACAGCAGGAGCCTCGTAATTCTCGAAACACAGCCACTGTTTGTAGCTGACCTTCACCCAGTGCATGCTGGGATACTCTGCTGGGCCTGCTGGAATGAATTAGTCTGTAATTTCTTGAAATCTCCTCCTCTTACATTTGAAATGTTGTCATGTCGTCGTGTGGGCCGAGGATTCCTCCGCAGGGTATCGCTGCAGTTACCGGGCTTTTACTGTTAGAAACGAAAAGGAAGTAATTCATGTCGTGAGCTTCTTCTCTCTGCTTCATC
The DNA here is from genome assembly GCA_025617405.1 of Perca schrenkii. Lineage (NCBI taxonomy): Eukaryota > Metazoa > Chordata > Actinopteri > Perciformes > Percidae > Perca > Perca schrenkii. The sequence continues at coordinate 24,438,063 of CM046809.1, read as the reverse complement.
GCAGTCTTTTTATTTCAGAGCGCTGTAGGGCTGCACGATATGAGCATATATGAGATAACGTTGTCGAATATCGCGATGACGATATCACTTGCGATAAATAAACAGATTAAAGTGTTCTCAGTCCTGCTGCTTTCAGTTTTTTGCTAAAATTAAACAATTTTTGTGTTGCTTGTTGTATTAAAGTGCCCATATTATGAAAAAAAATCACTTTTTCTGGTGATTTGGGGTGTTCTTTTGTGTCTCTGGTGCTTCCACGCACCAAATTTGAAAATAAATCCATCCATGGTGTTCTGAGTGAGATACGGTTTCTGAATGTGTCCTGCCTTCAGTCTCCGGGTGAGCTGTTTCGAAATCGGCTCGGACTGTAATGTCACAAGCCGAAACGAGCTGGCTAGCAGCATGCCACTTCGTTCTCAGTAGCAAAGCACTGCTACAACACACACAAGTTCACCATAATCTACCAAAGAACTACTTCCATGTGCTCCCTGGTTTAGAAGAAGTCTCCCAGCTAATCCTGAAGGTGGAGAAACAGCCTTTCTTTTACTGTCTCTAGAGTTAGCTAGCTGACATGATCTACATCTGAGCTACTGAGCATGTGCGAGTGCAATCAAAGATAGTACAAAAGAAGAAGAGAAGAGGTCTCACTCTGTAGCTAAAACAGAGACCAGGTGAAAAGAGGATCTGCAGCAGTGAGAGAGAGCTGTGCAGAACAAGAAAAATATGGTGTTTTTAGATAATTAAACCATGTAAACCTATTTTGGTACAACATCTAAATACAATTATGAACCTGAAAATGAGCATAATATGGGCGCTTTAAAAACAAATGAAAGGAAATCATTTCCAACTTTCTTTTATTGAACAAATTGAACATTACATTGAATTGAATTGAAAAAGGCAGCACTAAAAAAAATAACGACAGTTACATTTTAAAGGGCAGTTTTCTACTGATATAACACAAAAATCACACACAAATCTCTGTCTTTCATTGCGCCAGTTGAAATCGTGATGACGATTTAAAAAAAAAAAAAACGATACACTGTGCAGCGGGCTGTGAAAACCATCTTCCTGAGATCTAAAATGTCTTTGAGATGTTGACTTTTATGGCTAATTAAATGGTCTTGGTGGGTAAATGCAGCTGAGAGCGAGCACTGCTTTGAAAAACTCTTTGTTGGTGCCTTCAAGGACACTCAGACATCTGAGTCTTGAGAGGCTACCGCTCAGCAGCAACACGCACTTGAAAGATAAGAGAAAGAGACATTTCCAAAACTAAAATCTAGAGTGTCAAGGACAGATCAAAGCAGGACTAACATACTAGAGCCGCTAAGATTAATTGATTAGTACTACTAATCAATTAATTGATTAGTAGTACTAATCAATTAATCGCCAGCTATATTTTAATAATAGACTAATTGGTTAAAGTTCTCTGATGTCAGCGTGTTAAATGTGAATATTTTCTAGTTTCTTCTCTCCTCTGGGACATTAAACTGAATATCTTTGAGTTGTGGACACAACAAGACATATTTTCTAGTTTCTTCCTTCCTTCTAGTTCCATCGTTACGATACGATATCATCACGATACTTATGTCACGATACAATATTATAGCGATGTTCCCAATTTCAAATGACGTCTCCGAAAGGAAACTTTGTCAACATCTGTTTTATTTAAAAAGATACATTTCTCTGTTTGTTCATCTCACTTAATGGGATTATCAAGGAATTATCAAGCAGATAAACTGACCAAGACATATATAATAAAAGATCGATACTTGGCATCTGTGTATCGATACAGTATTGCCACGGAAAATATCGCGATACTATGCTGTATCCATTTTTTTCCCACAGCCCTATTGAGTTTTGGCCAAATCAAGACATTACTTTAATTTTAGGTAAAATAGTTGACTGAAATGTGTTTCTGAAAGCATTTTATGTGAGAAATAAGCTGCAGTTGCCGAATCTCTCTTCATTTCAGATCAAGTTAGTTTCAAAGATTTTTGCAGGGTGGCCTCTAGCTCGCCCAGTGGGAGCGTTCGCCCCGTGTAGGCTGAGTCCTGCAGCGGTGCAGGGTTTGAATCCGACCTGCTGCCCTGTGCTGCGTGTCATCACCCGTCTCTCTCTCTCCCCCTTCAGACTGGTGTCATGAAGTGGCGTATATACAGTACAGGCCAAAAGATTGGACACACCTTCTCATTCAATGTGTTTCCTTTTTATTTTCATGACTATTTACATTGTAGATTCTCACTGAAGGCATCAAAACTATGAATGAACACATATGGAATTATGTACTTAACAACAAAGTGTGAAATAACTGAAAACATGTCTTATATTTTAGATTCTTCAAAGTAGCCACCCTTTGCTTTTTTATTAATGAGGGAAATCATTCCACTAATGAACCCTGACAAAGCACACCTGTGAAGGTAAAACCATTTCAGGTGACTACCTCATGAAGCTCATTGAGAGAACACCAAGGGTTTGCAGAGTTATCAAAAAAAGCAAAGGGTGGCTACTTTGAAGAATCTAAAATATAAGACATGTTTTCAGTTATTTCACACTTTTTTGTTAAGTACATAATTCCATATGTGTTCATTCATAGTTTTGATGCCTTCAGTGAGAATCTACAATGTAAATAGTCTTGAAAATAAAAAGGAAACGCACTGAATGAGAAGGTGTGTCCAAACTTTTGGCCTGTACTGTATACAATGAATGGAAAGTGTGGAAATGACGCTGCCAGTGGACACGGCCCATAAGGCGACTGCTTTAGCTGATTACTGTCAGTTTAAGAGATTTTCGTGAGTTTTTGAAAGGCGCCCGGCCGAGCTAGACGCCCCTGATTTGCATAAAGTAGTCTGGACCTTTACTTTTTCTATACCATTACCAGAATTTCTCTAATCGAGGACAGCCCTGGATTAGAGAACCAGCAGTGTGGTCCTCTTAACATGAGTGGATCTGTGCAGAGCAGCTCAGCTCTGCAGACAAATCTGTGAGACAGCATCGCACATCTGAACTGCTTCTGAACCTCTTTCAATCCATTAAATATTGAACTGATATATCGGAAATGAATCACCTAATTGTGGCTTTTTTTTTCGAACGCAGATTCCCGTCATCATCAAAGAGAGACAAGAAAAAGACAGAGAGAGAGAAAGTAAGTGGGAGACAGACACAGAGAGAGAGACAGAGAGAGAGAAAGTAAGTGAGAGACAGACACAGAGAGAGAGACAGAGAGAGAGAAAGTAAGAGAGAGACAGACAGAGAGAGAGAGACAGAGAGAGACAGAGAGAGTAAGAGAGAGAGTGAGAGAGAGAAAAATATGACAGAGTGAGAGAGAGAGAGAAAAAAAAAGACAGAGTGAGTGTTAAGAGAGAGAGAGAGTCAGCAGGTAGGGTGGTTGTTTTAAATGGGAACTGCGAAAATTGTTCAACTGCGTTTCCATGGCAACAGCAAGCATGTAGATCAGGGGGCTTTTTATAAAAAACACACACACACTGCACACACACTGCACACACACACACACACACACACACACACACACACACACACAGAGTGACACTGTGAGATTAGCACAGGATTCCCTGCTATTCCAGTTTCTATGACAACTCACAACTCATCGTCCCCTCCGTCTCCCTCCATCCTCGGCTCGTGATTGGACGCAGCCGCTCAGTTCTGACTCCAGCTCTGCTCAGCAGCCGTGAATGGTAATTCACGCTGTTAATTAGCACCAACAGCCGAGGGTGTCGGTAAGAGTAGAGAGTGTCGAGAGTACCGTATTGTCCGGACTATAAGTCGCATTTATTTAGAATTCTTTTTTTTTTCTTTCATCTGTCAACTACACAATAGCACACAGAACAACGGTAGGTGTCCGGTATGTTAACGTAACACATTAACAGTTAATCAACTTCACAATAGCACGCAGAACAACAGGCTGAATACGGTAGGTGTCCGGTATGTTTACGTAACACATTAACAGTTATTG
>CM046809.1:24414096-24421596 GCA_025617405.1 Perca schrenkii | reverse complement strand
TTTGCTGACATTTTAGAGCCATCCCTCTTATTCAGATAGATAGAGATAAGGTTATAAAATCGCCAAATTGTTCCTTAAAGCTACAGTGTTGTCCTCTTTGCTAACTTAGTTTCCACCGAGAAGCTTTAGAACGTTAAAAAACAGTTGACGGGAGGGGGGGAAATAACATTTTTGAAATGTGTGACTGTAATTTCGGGAAAGATGGTCAAAGTAAAGGGTCAAAATATAATGTTTATACCCCACCAAAACAAAAAAAATAGGCCTGATCATTGAATTGTGGGACATCGCTATGATTTGCGGCATGTTGCGGGACAAACGTTAGAATTTCGGGACTGTTCACGACTCCCGACTCTAGCTTCATATTTCACGTAGAGACGTTAGAGCGCTGTCGATTCTCTCGTCCAACTCTGCAAGAAAACCCAAAAAAGTGTGATTTATTAAAATACTAGCTACTTAATGTTACATGATGAAAATCCTAAGCAACCCTCCCTCTTTTCTGACACCTCTTTCCCTCTCTAATGTTTTTCATACAGACCTAAACTTACTGTAAAATCCTTAATGTAATGACTCTTCTCTGTGGGGTGTGTGTTTTTGTGTGTGTGTGTGTGTGTGTTTGTTCGTGTCTGTGTGTGTGTGTGTTTGTTCGTGTCTGTGTGTGTGTGTGTGTGTGTTCCCTGTCTGTGTGTATGTGTGTGTGTGTGTATGTGTGTCTGTGTGTGTATGTGTGTGTGTGTGTGTGTATGTGTGTATGTGTGTGTATTTGTGTGTGTGTGTGTGTGTGTGTGTGTGTGCCTCTGTTTGTGTGTGTGTGTGTGTGTGCGTGTGTATTTGTGTGTATATATTTGTGTGTGTGTTTGTGTGTGTGCGTGTGCTTGTGTCTGTGTGTGTATGTGCGTCTGTGGGTGTGTGTGTGTATTTGTGTGTGTGTATATATATTTGTGTAAGTGTGTGTGTGTGTGTGTATTTGTCTGTATGTGTGTGTGTGTGTATATATTTGTGTGTGTTTGTGTGTGTGTCTGTGTGTGTATGTGCGTCTGTGTGTGTGTGTGTTTGTGTGTGTGTTTGTGTGTATTTGTGTGTGTGTATATACGTGTTTGTGTGTGTATTTGTCTGTATTTATGTGTGTGTATATATATTTGTGTATTTGTGTGCGTCTGCGTGTGTGTATTTGTGTGTGTGTGTATTTGTGTGTGTGTGTGTGTGTGTGTGTGTGTGTGTGTGTGTGTGTGCTTGCGTGTGTGTGTCTGTATGTGTGTGTGTCTGTGTGTGTGTGTGTATATTTATGTGTGTGTGTCTGTGTGTGTGGGTGTGTGTGTGCGTGTGTATTTATGTGTGTGTCTGTGTGTGTGTGTGTGTGTGTGTGTATATATTTATGTGTCTGTGTGTGCGTGTGTGTGTGTGTTCAGGGTGAAAAACAGGATGTGATGTAACATCCTGCAGCCATTATTAGTTTTCGAGAAGGTGGAGGTCAGATCCGACTCAGAGTCGGCAGCCAATCAGAGAGGAATAACACACAGACGCCTCAGAGCAGGAAAACCCCACAAACATTTTAAGTTACATTAACAAGGCTGTGATATAAAAATTAATTCAAAAAGGCAAAGCAGCCATTACTGCTGTTATTACTGACACCTTTAAAAATGCAAAATGTCTGCTGTGAGAAGTGTCTGTGGGAGGCTGTCAGATTCATGCTAATGCCCCTCTGACACAGAGTGCAAATCACATCCAGCTGCTAATGTTATTAAAGTGAAAAGATGGCAATGTTTTATGTCGGGCTCAGACTACACAATTTGTTTGTCTTTTTTTTTTACGATAGTCCCTATCAGTGTTGGGCAAGTTACTTCCAAAATATAATACATTATAGAGTACTAGTTACTAGGGGTGGGAATCCCCAGAGGCCTCACGATACCTACAGTACAGGCCAAAAGTTTGGACACACCTTCTCATTCAATGTGTTTATTTTTTATTTTCATGACTATTTACATTGTAGATTCTCACTGAAGGCATCAAAACTATGAATGAACACATATGGAATTATGTACTTAACAAAAAAGTGTGAAATAACTGAAAACATGTCTTATATTTTAGATTCTTCAAAGTAGCCACCCTTTGCTTTTTTTTGATAACTCTGCAAACCCTTGGTGTTCTCTCAATGAGCTTCATGAGGTAGTCACCTGAAATGGTTTTACCTTCACAGGTGTGCTTTGTCAGGGTTAATTAGTGGAATTATTTCCATTATTAATAAAAAAAGCAAAGGGTGGCTACTTTGAAGAATCTAAAATATAAGACATGTTTTCAGTTATTTCACACTTTTTTGTTAAGTACATAATTCCATATGTGTTCATTCATAGTTTTGATGCCTTCAGTGAGAATCTACAATGTAAATAGTCATGAAAATAAAAAGGAAACGCAGTGAATGAGAAGGTGTGTCCAAACTTTTGGCCTGTACTGTATGTCACGATACAATATTATATTTTAAATATATTGCAATATTCTGCGATATATCGCAATGTATTACCTTTTTTCCAGCTTCAAATTTTTCCCAATTTCAAATGATGTCCCCAAAGGAAAATTTTTATCTAAAAAGATAAATTTCTCCGTCTGTTCATCTCACTTCAATTTCATTGCTGCAAAATGTGATTGTGAAGCAGACAGACTGACAAACACATATATCATAAAAGATCGATACTTGGCATCTGTGTATCGATACAGTATTGCCACAAAAAATATTGCGATACTACGCTGTATTGATTTTTTCCCCCACCCCTACTAGTTACTGTCATTTGAGACAATTCAATGTGATTTCTTGTTGATTTTTGATAACAAAAGTAACAAGTAAACAATATCAGGGCCTTATCATTAAACGGTATAGTGGAGGATTTTCCCGAATTTTAGAAAAGAACCGCCCTCTGTACTTTCTGAAAAAATGCACATGCTCAACCCTCTGCCTGCTCCCGAGAGGGAACGCCTATTAAACGTGTGCACGAGAGTGCACTGTTTACAAGTTGCTGTCGGCATGGCTCATACAAGCCTACTTTCCAAAAGAAGATTTGCACTTTTTCACAAATTGAGATGTTTACCGTGTGTGCGCGGTGCGTGACTTGTGCCAGGGCTAGCATCGCTAATCATAGCTTACATCAACTTTTACTAGCAGTGATTTTAAATGGATTTCTCCAAATAGCCAAACTTTACCTGTGGAGTAGAAACTTCACGACTTGAGGCATCAGTGGGAAGCCCAACCTGTGCTTTTTATTTCACACGCCAGCGTGTGAAATATTCTCCCAAAAGCTTCAATGCTTCAATGAATGGCTGAAACCGTAGCTCAAGCTCACCACACATATACACCTGAAAGCTAGGGACGTAAACATATCACCAGAATACCTTTAATATATAGGGCAATTAGCCTACATCTTATTTCATTTCAATTTTATTTATGGTATCAAATCATAACAAGAGTTATCTCAAGACACTTTACAGATAGAGTAGGTCTAGACCACACTCTATAATATACAAAGACCCAACAATTACAGTAATTATTTGATTTGGGCGGGCAGTAAGGGACCTGGAAAATAGACAGAGGGGCGCTGGAACAAATAAGGTTGAGAACTACTGCGTTAGATCGCTGATCTTTGATTATGTCACACTACAAAGAGGTAAAGACACCCGTTTGTTGGTCCTGGCCCTCATTATTGGGCACGACTTTGAACGTTTTTTCTGTGAGGTGTCTGTCGGGTCAGAATCGGGCTGAATTTGTGTCGTCTGATCCTGGCATTAGCCCAAAGTTTGGCTTCTGTGATAATGTGCTCAAAGCAGTTGCTATAAAGAACTGACTAATCAGCAGATACAGCAGATACAATACAGCAGATGTAAACATACCCATACCATAGTGGTGGTGATGGCTCAGTGGATATGCCTTTGGTGTGGGAGATCTGGGTTCAATTCCCACTGTGATACATCAACCAATGTGTCCCTGAGCAAGTCACTTAACCCCTAGTTGCTCCAGAGGTGTGTTACCACTGACATATGTAGTAATTGTAAGTCACTTTGGACAATAGCGTCAGCTAAATGACATGTAATAATGTAATACTCACCACACCATAATGTAATACTCACACGCGTGTAAAATAAAAAATTAAAAGAAAAAAACAGGTTGGGTTTAGGAGAAGAACACAGGGAAAGGCTTTAGTAACACTAAAAAGCGACAAAAACACGGAAAATAACGACAAAAACACGCTTAGAAAAACAACAAACGGTTGGGTTTAGGAAAGAAACATTGGGGGAAGGCTTAAAAAACAAAAACAAAAAAAACGGTTGACAAACGCCACACACAGGACGCGATCCCGGCTCTCAAGCAACCTCCATCTGCAGACTTACGTCCTTACATACTACTCCCTACGGTGAAAATTCACACGCAATGGAGGTCAATGGCGGCCGAACTGCGTTGATAAACACGCTAAAAAGCGATTATGCGTCTTGATAACACGCCAAAACGGCATTCGAATTGGCGGGTCATACATACGCCACTTCAAGAGATCAGTCTGGTAGGGCTGTGCTCGATTGAAGAAATTCTTACTCGACTAACTAACTGGCTACTTTGAGGAATCTAAAATATAAGACATGTTTTCAGTTATTTCACACTTTTTTATTAAGTACATAATTCCATATGTGTTCATTCATAGTTTGATGCCTTCAGTGAGAATCCACAATGTAAATAGTCATGAAAATAAAAAGGAAACGCACTTGAATGAGAAGGTGTGTCCAAACTGTGTGTGTACTGTATGTCACGATACGATATTATATTTTAAACATATTGCAATATTCTGCGATATATCGCAATGTATTACCTTTTTTCCAGCTTCAAATTTTTCCCAATTTCAAATGATGTCCCCAAAGGAAAATTTTTATCTAAAAAGATAAATTTCTCCGTCTGTTCATCTCACTTCAATTTTATTGCTGCAAAATGGGATTGTCAAGCAGACAGACTGACAAACACATATATCATAAAAGATCGATACTTGGCGTCTGTGTATCGATACAGTATTGCCAAGGAAACGCATTGAATGAGAAGGTGTGTCCAAACTTTTGGCCTGTACTGTAGGCTAAAAAAAAGATATTTCCACCGTAAATTGGTGCATAAAAGTGTATCCAGAATACAGGAAATTAAGTCCTTGATGCGCACCCTCAAAATGCAGATTCTGGCCAGTATACATGTAGCAGCTCCTCTGCTGCAGTCCTCTGTTCACAAATGCCCACAAACACACAGGGAGGAATATTTTCCAAAGCTCTTTATTTAATGAGCGCATCAGCAGTGAAGTGTCCCACAGTCCATCTGGAGCTCCCTCGCTCCCACTTGGCTCGAGGCTCTCGGTCGCGAGGGTAAGAATTCACTCTGTCCAGCTTTTTCTTAGTGTCCACATCTTTTCTCTGCACAGTCGGCCAATCCGGCTCACTACTTCTTTTAAAAGGGAGAGTTTGATTAGACAACTCACTACAGCTGGAACCATCATTCCCTCCCTGCCTGCTCACCTGAGCCACCACCTCCTCCCCACACTCTCTCCAAACCTCCACAATACAGTACAGTATACTATATATACCCACTATGATACATTAGACCAGTGGTTCTCCAACTTGTTTCAATAATGTACCCCTTTTTGAAGTGTTTCTTAAAGCCAAGTACCCTCCTGACCAGCGCTAATCACTTTCGGTAGAAAAAAAAGTCTATATAAAGAGGAACAGTACAGCGCTGTCAGAGATAGATTTACTAACCAACAGCCTTGTAACTGAAAAATACATTTAAATGCTGATGAGAAAAAGAGACAAAAACTGTAAAAAAGACAAAAACTTGGAAAAAAGATGGTGGAAAGAAGGAAGTAAGGCAAGAATAGGTCAAAATAGTATCAACAACTTCAACATGAGTGACATAAGAAGAACAAAGCGAGAACTTGTAAAAAGTAGAAGGACAGTAGAAGGACGGAAGGCAAGATTAGGTCCAAAAAAGGCGACACAAATGTCACATTTACATCAAGAGGAACAATGTTCTGGACAACAGCCTCGTAACTATTAAACATTTAGTTAAATATCTCACGTACCCCCTGCAGTCCTCCAACGTACTGTACTGTATTTGGTAGTGATGCTGTAATGTTGTGTGGAAAGGAATCCTCCGACACTGTTTTTTGATTATAAAGGTTTATTTACATCAAAAGAATTCAGCATTGATTTATAAGCTCTGAAGAGCTTGGAGAGGACCAGTTTTCCCTGATTCTCAAAAGTCCTCTGAGGTTCTTTGTTTGAACATGGTATATATGTACTATGCTTTGGGTAACATAAGGTGGGGGTTGGATCAATAATTGACCAATGGCTACAAGCCAACTGGCCTTCTTTCTCCATCTTGGGGGCTCCATTGATAACACTTTCCAGATGTTTCCTGTGGCCCTTTCCTATTGAAGTGTCCTCTGAAAGTAGAGTAGAGTTAATCCGAGGTCTCCTGTCGAATCTTAGGCACAAGTCATAACTGTTCAGATAAAGCTTAAACACAAGGTATATAGAATTGTCAGATAATAATACACATCAGTACCCCTAGGGGTATAGGTACCCCCATTTGAGAAACACTGCATTAGACTCCACCACTGTTTCTGAGGACTGTGGTTAACTGCTCCTCAGATCTCTGCAGGGTGAATCCAGACAGCTAGCTAGCTAGACTATCTGTCTAGACCTACCCTACGAGTATTTCGGAGCCTTTTCACAGTTGAAGGTCCGAGGGCCAAGGTTTTAGGGCTGTGCTCGACTGAAGAAATTCTCAGTCGACCAACACTCATTCAATCGTATCGACTAATCGATTAGTTGATTTAATCGACTGATCTGTAAATCTGAGTTTCTCTGCAAAGAGTCGTGCCAAAGCACCACTTTATTTCTTGTGTTTACCAGAGATGTGCGCGAACGTTTCTTGGAAATAAGTCATTCAGCATGAAAAAAAGCATCAAACATGAATAATGGACTAAAGCAGTGGTTCCCAACCTTTTTTCCTTGGCGCCCCCCCTACTCATGTCTAAGAAAAGCTGAGCCCCCCTCCACCCGAAACCAAAGTTGAGGTAACTCTCGAGATAGAGCCTTTTCTTTTTACTTTCTTTTTTGATACAGAGGAGTTATCAGCACTGTTTCTCCGCCATGTTTCATTCATAAAATAGTGATGCCGTGGAGGCAGGAAAAATGAGGATACAACAAAATATATAGATTAGATTAGATTAGATAATACTTTATTTATCCCACAATGGGGAAATTCACTTATTAGTTTTATATAGTTTTCATACAGACTTTTGTATACATTACATATATTCTAGTGTATTATCATAATTTGTTTAACATGTGAAAAACATTTTTTTTTACCTCAACCTCAAACCAGATAAAGACTTGCGCCCCCCCTGTGATCTTTGCCACCCCCCTGGGGGTGCCCGGACCCCAGGTTGGGAACCACTGGACTAAAGAGATATAAGTTGACCAAGACCA
>CM046809.1:24406596-24411596 GCA_025617405.1 Perca schrenkii | reverse complement strand
ATATGGAATTATGTACTTAACAAAAAAGTGTGAAATAACTGAAAACATGTCTTATATTTTAGATTCTTCAAAGTAGCCACCCTTTGCTTTTTTTTGATAACTCTGCAAACCCTTGGTGTTCTCTCAATGAGCTTCATGAGGTAGTCACCTGAAATGGTTTTACCTTCACAGGTGTGCTTTGTCAGGGATAATTAGTGGAATTATTTCCCTTATTAATAAAAAAGCAAAGGGTGTCTACTTTGAAGAATCTAAAATATAAGACATGTTTTCAGTTATTTCACACTTTTTTGTTAAAGTGATGGTTCGGTGTAATGTCCCTCTAGGGTCCTTTGCACCATGACCTCGAGCCAAACACCCTCCCAGAAGCTTTTTTCACCTGGGTCTAACATTGGGAGAGTTAGCGTAGAGTAGCGTTATCAGCTGAATAGCTTAGTGCAGGGGCTAATGGATCCGAAGTGTCTCTTAACATTACCCCACTGCCCGAAATGATACCAAACGTCTACAGTAGTATATATAGGTTATACACTGCCGGCAGTAAGACGAGTGCTTAGGGACATCTACAAATTACAACACCGAAAAGAGATGCAACAAAAATATTTATTAATTTAACTTATTTTTTAAAGTAAGTGCTGTAGAATAACTAGCAGGAGACAAGTTATAATTGAGGTAAGTTTGGAGACATTACCTTATTTAATCATTAAATTAATAAATATTTTTGTTGCATCTCTTTTCAGTGTAGTAATTTGTAGACGGCCCCTAAGCACTCTTACTGCCCGGTAGTAACAGCAGCAACAACAGCAGAGAGCAGAAGCCAGCAGGCAAGTTTTATAAACTTCTGGTGTACTTACAAACTTTCCAATCCATCGTTTTATGAGTACATAACCTATTTGTACTACTGTAGACGTTTGGTATCATTATTAGTGGGGTAATGTTAAGAGACACTTCGGATCCATTAGCCCCTGCACTAAGCTATTCAGCTGATAACGCTACTCTACGCTAACTCTCCCAATGTTCGACCCAGGTGAAAAAAGCTTCTGGGAGGGTGTTTGGCTCGAGGTCATGGTGCAAAGGACCCTAGAGGGACATTACTCCGAATCATCACTTTAAGTACATAATTCCATATGTGTTCATTCATAGTTTTGATGCCTTCAGTGAGAATCTACAATGTAAATAGTCATGAAAATAAAAAGGAAACACATTGAATGAGAAGGTGTGTCCAAACTTTTGGCCTGTACTGTATTTATATCACTTTAAATGTCCTGTAGGTAGGATTGGGAAGATCCAGGACTTAGCCAAAAGATGTTAACATCGACAATATCTCAGTCCCCCCCCTTTCCGCTAAAGCCCAAAACGGTCTTCTAAGTCCCCCCACAAGGGAGAATGAATGCGTGTGCATGAGCAGTGATTGGCACGCAGTTAGACACCCGCCCTGGCCCTGATTGGTGCATCTGAACAGTTAGACACCTCCCCCTGGCCCTGATTGGTGCATCTGAACAGTTAGACACCTCCCCTGGCCCTGATTGGTGCATCTGAACAGTTAGACACCTCCCCTGGCCCTGATTGGTGCATCTGAACAGTAAGACACCTCCCCTGGCCCTGATTGGTGCCTCTGAACAGGGAGCTGTGGATTTTTGCAAATCGTACTACAGGCTGTAGGTGGAGCCAGAGGAGCTGGATTTTATTTTTAAATGAGCTGCTTCATGTAGTTCTACTGGAACATATGACAGAAAGTTAGTTTTATAAGGCTTAACCTCTTTGTCTCGTTAACTTATGTTCAAGTTTCCCTCGTTCCATGAAGTAGCCACGCCAGGAGCAGGGAAATCTGTTTAGGGCTCCTTATTTTAATCATTAAAATATTGATATTTGACGCCAGTGTATCGAGCGTCGTATATATATATATTTATATATATATGACAGAAAGTTAGTTTTATAAGGCTTACCTGCTGCACCTTTAAAGCTATAGCGCATAGTTTCTGTCGCCCCCATGAGGAATTCTAAGTAATGACAACAGTACTGTTGGCTCGTCCACATCATACAAGCCTTCGGTGACCTTACACCCCCCCATACACACACACACACACACACACACACACACACACACACACACACACACACACACACACACACACACACACACACAGATGCTAGTAGCCAAGAAGGACACGGAGGATTAAAATAACATGATGTATTCTTCAGAAGAGGTCATTATCTGCGCGGGAAAGTCACCGGACGCCACAATCTTCTGAACATAGTCCTACTGAGAAATCCAGAGAGAGTTGTGTGGAGCTGATGGTCTTAATTAGCTTTGTAGCAACGCATTTGGCAACAGCTTGAATGTAACGGACGTTCATTAATATCAAAAAGTTACGCACTAAAGCTTCAAAGGAAGTTTATTTTTTATCCATAAATCCCTTTAACTCTTTGAACTCTGCAAAAGAAATGCTTCGCCAGTTGCTCCATTATTATTCTTGCTCATTGTGATGTCATTTCATCAGTATCTTCAAATGCTTCTCATGCCTAAAATCAATACAACCGAAGCCGAAATGTCATCTAACTACAAATCGAGGAATCTCTTGCGCTTGTGTCTCCCGCGTGTGCAGTACAGCAGCGGGGCTGGGGAGCCGCTACATCCATCACGTATATTCTACGTAAGCATCTTTTGTGTTAGCAAAAACTAGCCCGAACCTTTCACCTCTTATCTTACAGTTTCGTTATAAAAGGAGAGTTTACACGCAGAGCTACGTGGACGATAAGCAGCTGGCCAAGCTGCACACCAAGGTAAACACACACACACACACACACACACACACACACACACACACACACACACACACACACACACACACATATATGCATCAAATTAGTTTTATAAATCACTTTTAAGTGCAGCTATAGACACAAATGTGTTTTAAGTAGGTCTAGACCAGAGGTGTCAAACTCATTTTCCCAGAGGGCCACACTGGAAAAAGAGAATCACACCAAGGGCCAGACATGGAGAGTTTATTGACGGGCTTTTGTTACCGCATGTCACACTTTTTTTTTTAACATTTTGGTAGCTTTTTTCCTCATTTTTGTTGGTTTTGTTCCAACTTTTTTGTGACTTTCTCAAACATTTGTCACCTTTTTGTAAATTTGTTGCTTTTTCCGACATTTTTATACGCTTTTTGTCACATTTTTGTTGACATGAAGGCCCACAAAAGCCATCATAGAATTTAGCAAATCAAGCAAAACAATGATTACAATTTTGTTTCACAGCCTGAATATTAAACTCTGCTGCTTCTCGGGGAATTTCTGAGTCTCAGAGTTGGCAAATCTGCCAAATTCTGCTTTGAATGTCAGGTAATTGCAGTTTAAAAAACACTTTCCTGTGTTTTTGGTTTGGCACACAACTAGGCAGGCCAAAATGTATTGTGAACACAAATTGATATACGGGCCGGATCTAAATCTGCAAGGGACCGGATTTGGCCCGCGGGCCTCGAGTTTGACACATGTGGTCTAGACAATACAAATCCTTTTAAAATGCATAGTAATCATGTAAATGTACTCCCACTATCCATAATAATAACACTAACCAGTGTGTGTCATTTCTAAACACTCCCAAACTCCTTTCTGTCTGCACTGACTTCTCTATTGAACAGCTTTATGTAGGAGAATTTGTGCTGTCTTTTTCATCTAAATACGTAACATTGATTTTTGTTTTTCAGGCCAACCTGAAGCGCTTTATGGAACATGTTCATCAGAAGAATGTGGAGAAGGTTTCCAAATGGTTGGAAAAGGGCCTGGACCCAAACTTCCACGACTCAGACACCGGGGGTGAGTCTAAACATTCACACAACACTCGACTAACGTTAGTGTGTTTAAAGGATTATACTTTATAAAGTCTGGCGTTTTGACTCATCCAGCTACAGTATGCCCATCGTGTTTTTAGCCTAGCTTAGCACAAAGACTAGCAGCAAGAGGAAACCGCTAGCAGAACACTTGACAGCAACTTCAAAACATCCTGATTTCCTCTTGTAGAAAAAGGTTATCTGAGCCGTTAGCATTGGTGCTACTTTTGTTATCTATTGTGTCCATCTTCGCTGTGAAGTTGATTGCAGCTTATTAAATGTGAACATTTTCTAGTTTCTTCTGTCCTCTGGGACAGTAAACTGAATGTCTTTGAGTTGTGGACAAAACGAGACATTTGAGGACGTCATCTTGGGCTTTAGGGAAACACTGAGCCACATTTTTCACCGTTTTCTGACATTTTAGAGACCAAAAAACTGATCCATTCATCCAGAAAGTAATCCACAGATTACATATTTCATGTGTGGTAAAGGGAAAACTGCACTGCAAAAACAGATACAAGCATTTCTTAAATGTCCTATGGCATGCTGCTTTTTGGATGCTTTTATATAGGCCTTTGTGGTCCCCTAATACTGTATCTGAAGTCTCTTTTATATAGACCTTAGTGGTCCCCTAATACTGTATCTGAAGTCTCTTTTATATAGACCTTAGTGGTCCCCTAATACTGTATCTGAAGTCTCTTTTATATAGGCCTTTGTGGTCCCCTAATACTGTATCTGAAGTCTCTTTTATATAGACCTTAGTGGTCCCCTAATACTGTATCTGAAGTCTCTTTATATAGACCTTAGTGGTCCCCTAATACTGTATCTGAAGTCTCTTTTATATAGACCTTAGTGGTCCCCTAATACTGTATCTGAAGTCTCTTTTATATAGACCTTAGTGGTCCCCTAATACTGTATCTGAAGTCTCTTTTATATAGACCTTAGTGGTCCCCTAATACTGTATCTGAAGTCGCTTTTATATAGACCTTAGTGGTCCCCTAATACTGTATCTGAAGTCTCTTTTATATAGACCTTAGTGGTCCCCTAATACTGTATCTGAAGTCTCTTTTATATAGACCTTAGTGGTCCCCTAATACTGTATCTGAAGTCTCTTTTATATAGACCTTAGTGGTCCTCTAATACTGTATCTGAAGTCTCTTTTATATAGACCTT
>CM046809.1:24356596-24401596 GCA_025617405.1 Perca schrenkii | reverse complement strand
CAGCTAAAAATAACCTAATCTGAGTTTTTTAATGGCAATCCAAAGCACAGTGCTGGTAAACTTCACTATTAAATGACGTACGTACGTTTTATCCACGTAGAATTGCAAGAAATACTCTCTCCCGCTCTCGCTCACGTTGCTGTGAGCCGTGCCTTTGTCACCGGCTCTGAGTCAGCCTGTCAAGATGGAGGGATCGAGGCAGCGGCACACTGATAAAAGAAAATGTAGTAAGACAGCTGGAGCGTAATGTTGAAAGACTTCTGACAGGCTTCATGTCTCCCATTGATATAGCAAGTGATAAATGACTGTACACGGCATCGAAGAAAGTAATAGGAGCTCTGTAATGTGGGATATATCTGAAGATTAAAGAGCAGTGTTATTATTTCGAAATTTGATTTCAGAAATGTAATACATTTTCACATAACATCAAGATTTATTTTTGGCCCTGTGGTCTTCTATCCAGATAGATTTTTGGCCCTTTGTATGAAAGAATTTGGGCAATTCTGGTTTAGACATTATGGCTAATAATCAAAATCCTTATGGAGAAAATGAACGGGATTTTTACATCCGGAACCACACTGTTGAGCTCTATATATAAATGTCTGATTCAGCTGTTGTTGTTATAATGCATGAACTCTGTGTGTGTGTGTGTGTGTGTGTGTGTGTGTGTGTGTGTGTGTGTGTGTGTGTGTGTGTGTGTGTGTGTGTGTGTGTAGGTGGCAATAATTGCTGGGAACTTTGATCTTGCAGAAATCATTAAGATCCATAAAACCTCCGACGTTGGTGAGTTGGATGACACATTTAAATTGAAATTGTGTGAATTTGCACACGTTACAGTACCTGGTGAAGTTAACTCTGTGTGTATGTGTATGTGTGTGTGTCTGTGTGTGTATATACTTGTTTATGTGCCTAAGTAGTTCCCTTCAGAGAAACTCCATCCTACACAAAGCGCCGCAGAGGCGGTGTGACCAAGACGATGGGTGGAAACGGTCTGTCCTCCCCGCGCTCTCTGATTCGCTCAGCTAGCGACAACGTTCTGGAAAGCCCCGCCTCCTCTCCTGGACCCTCCCTCCAAAGCCTGGAAACGCACCACGACACGCACACGCACTCGCTACGACGACACACGCGCCGGCTCAGGTACAGATGTACGGTAGATACTTCCTCATGTACTCAGACCGAGGCCTAGTCAACATGTTTGAGTTTGAGTTTAGTTTATTTAAGAAAGGGGATAGTGCAAATTAATAAAACACATGATTTCCAATTGGTTAAAAAAAAGCCAGAATTAGCCAAAAGGCTATTTTTCATCTGTGGTCCCCTACCTTCGATGTTAAAAAAGGGCTTTTTGTACACACTGGTACAGTCATACACGCCATCCTGTTGTCTGTGAAGGTTCTCAGTCATCCAGGTCATGGTAGTTATCCGTTCCGTCTCTCATCCAAGAGACTTTAAAGTGCTCACATTAAGCTTTTTTGGCTTTTTCCCTTTCCTTTATTGTGTTATATATCTTTTTTGTGCACATTATAGGTTTACAAAGTGAAAAAGCCCAAAGTCCCCCCCCCCCCAAAACTTCCCATCTCCACCAGAAAACACTGTTCACAAACTGCTCCAAACAGCTCTACTGTAGTCCAGCCTTTACTCTGCTTCTGACTGGCTAGTAGTCCTTACCTAGGTACTTTCAGGGCACGCCCTCATACTCTGCTTCTGACTGGCTAGTAGTCCTTACCTAGGTACTGTCAGGACACGCCCTCATACTCTGCTTCTGACTGGCTAGTAGTCCTTACCTAGGTACTGTCAGGACACGCCCTCATACTCTGCTTCTGACTGGCTAGTAGTCCTTACCTTGGTACTGTCAGGACACGCCCTCATACTCTGCTTCTGACTGGCTAGTAGTCCTTACCTAGGTACTGTCAGGGCACGCCCTCATACTCTGCTTCTGACTGGCTAGTAGTCCTTACCTAGCTACTGTCAGGGCACGCCCTCATACTCTGCCTCTGACTGGCTAGTAGTCCTTACCTAGCTACTGAGCATGTGCGACTCCCAACAAAGATGGGACAGAAGTGAGATGTCTCACTCTGTTGCTAAAACAGAGAGCTCAACACACAGGGTGAAAAGAGGAGCTGCAGCATTGTGCAGTACAACAAAAAGGTGGTGTTTTTTGAAAATTAAACCATGTAAATCTGTTCTGATATAACCTCTAAATACAATTATGAACCTGAAAATGAGCATAATATGGGGTCTTTAACCTCTGGTGGGTTGTGGACTTAAAAAGCAGTGAAACAGTTAAACAAATCAACAGTGAAATCACTTGGAACTGTGATGTTTCCCTTTATAATTTTCCCGTTGAACTTTTTGAATTCCACTTCAGAACACGAGACAAAATAAGAGTTTACTTGCAAAACATGACGTGCAAAATAATCGTTTTTCTCAATTACGTTGTTTTTGTGATCGTTAGCACATAAAATCGCGATAAAAATAAGTTTCATTGCACAGCCCTAGCCTAAACTGAGGGTGAGGGGACACCTTTTTTTACAAGCTTTGTCTGAGGAGAGGCCCACAGTCAGACTTATAAAATATAAAACCACCGGTGTTTACGCTAAAGTAACAGCACTACTTAAAACTTGGTGTAAAATTGATTGAAATCTGTTTAACTTTCTGCATTTCTGTATTTTTTTTTGTCCCGTATGTGTACAGCCCGAGTGGTGGGGGTCATGTGGAGACCAGCCCCCCCTCCTCCCCCTCCCCCGACCCCCCCCAGATGAGGAAGAGGAGGCTGTACAGCGCCGTGCCAGGGCGCACCTTCATCGCCACCCGGTCCCACGTGCCCCAGGGGCCCGGAGAGATCCAGCTGCACCGAGGAGAGAGGGTCAAAGGTCAGACTGTGGTCCTGAGTACAGTGAAGACAGTAGTATTGGGGTGTATATCTGGGTCAATGACCTATAAGGATCTTCAACAGGCCTTCAAAAAGTAGTCATGTGGTGCAACCGTGAATTCTTTTTCCGGGTGGATCATCAAGACTATTGGTCCTCCTGGTTGTCAATCATTCTGGTGATATGTTTACGTCCCTAGCTTTCAGGTGTATATGTGTGGTGAGCTTGAGCTACGGTTTCAGACATTCATTGAAGCATTGAAGCTTTTGGGAGAATATTTCACACGCTGGCGTGCGCTAAAAGCACAGGTTGGGCTTCCCACTGATGCCTGAGTCGTGAAGTTTCTACTCCACAGGTAAAGTTTGGCTATTTGGAGAAATCCATTTAAAATCACTGCTAGTAAAAGTTGATGTAAGCTATGATTAGCGATGCTAGCCCTGGCACAAGTCACGCACCGCGCACACACGGTAAACATCTCAATTTGTGAAAAAGTGCAAATCTTCTTTTGGAAAGTAGGCTTGTATGAGCCATGCCGACAGCAACTTGTAAACAGTGCACTCTCGTGCACACGTTTAATAGGCGTTCCCTCTCGGGAGCAGGCAGAGGGTCGCACATGTGCATTTTTTCAAAAAGTACAGAGGGCGGTTCTTTTCTAAAATTCGGGAAAATCCTCCACAATACCTTTAAAATAAATTCATTTCTTAAACATGCTTAAGCCTTTTTACAGGTTTCTCAGTTATATAAAGTGTTAAGAAACAAAGTATTTTCATTTCTTTTGAGTTTTTGTAAATAATGATCTCATTGTTTTGTTCTACAATGTCCATATTTCATAAAATGGATATTATCGGACATATTATGACGGACATATGAGTGCAAATGCTTTGCAATTTTGTACTTTTGGCTACAAATCTCTAGATTATAAATGGTTCGAAAGGCTGCAGCTTGACTCCTTACCAGAACTCGTAAACGAGATCACATTACACCTGTTCTTGCCTCTCTTCGTTGGCCACCAGTTTGCTTTAGAATACATTTTAAGATTCTGTTGTTCGTTTTTAAAGCTGTTTATGGTCAAGTCACTGACAACCTCGGCCTGTCAGTTAGTGAACAGGGCATAGTGAACACAGTGGTGCCTGCCTGTAACAGAGGAATGTCCAGCGCTTTGGTCACCCTGGTTGTTTTAAATGTGCTTTACAAATAAAGTTGGATTGGATTGGATTGGAAAACACTGTGATAAAATAATACATTTGAATAGATTTAGGGTAATTTCACAGATGTTTTTAAAACAGCGGTCATGGCCAGACGGTCGCACCACATCATATTTTGACACTTTAAATACCAGAAAAATTACAAATAACTAATGGTTTTTGAAATTTTAAAGTGAATAAATATATGGGAGAGATACTACATTTATTTGTTTGTTGTTGTTGTTGCATTTAAACCTTTTTTAACTGAAGAAAATGCAGTCAGATGGAAAATGTATATATGTATCTGCAGATATAACTGTGGTAAACCTGTAATGCTCTGTGTGTTGTGGATCTACAGTTCTGTCTATCGGGGAAGGAGGATTCTGGGAAGGAAACGTTAAAGGAAGAACTGGATGGTTTCCTGCTGACTGTATTGAAGAAGTCCAGATGAGACAATACGACCCACGACTGGGTAAATACTGCTAATAAATATTGATATATGCATATATATTAAATGAATAACTATAACAGCACCCTTTACATATATATAGATATTCCATATATGACATTAAACTATGTCTATGTACTGTCCTATATGAAATATGTCCATGTATGTTTCAGAGACGAGGGAGGACCGCACAAAGAGACTGTTCAGACATTATACTGTAGGATCCTACGACAACTACACCTCCTACAGGTAATACTGCATCATTACACCTCCTGCATGCAGTGAGCTGATACTGCCCCTCCAGGGGCCCTCATTTATCAACAGTGCATAGAAAAGGTTCAACATTTTGTCTCACGAATGAAATTTCGTATGTGCTTAAGTACAAAAAAATTCTGTATTTATCAAACATGAACAAGCCAATCGTACGCACATCAGTAGGTAATCAATCCTGATTAATCCCACCTGTCCTGTTCTTAACCACCACACTCGTTCACGCTCAGGTCATTTGCATTATCGGAACATATCGGAACATCTCTAATAATTAGCAACTAAAATGATTATTAATGTTGCCAAGACAAATTATTAAAGATTATCAATAAAACATTAACCCTCAGAAAGTTTCTCTATCAGAAATTTGGGTTTCTTTCAACCAAATTTTAAAACAAAATAACGAGGATGGTTCCCTGCAACGCTCTTCACAAGTTAAATAAATGATCAGTTCACTACTTTCATTGAATTTGGGTGTTTTATTCCATTTTATAGCATGTCAAGAAAAACTGATAAAAGGACGTTGAAAAGAAATGTCAAAAAAAGTAGAAAACAGTGACAAAAACGTCAGAAAAAGTGACCAAAAACGTGGGAAAAAAATGACACAATTGCCAGAAAAGTGACCAAAACGTCGGGAAAATCTTCAAAAATGTCAGGAAAAGTGACAGAAACTTTGAAAAAAGTGACAAAACATGGGAAAAGCTTAAAAAAGCGCTGAAAAATATTGTCAGAAACTTCGAAAAGAGTGACAAAGACGACCGTAAAACGTTGGATTTTGTTTTACATTTTGACCCATAAAAACTAAAAAGTTGCAGGTCGACAGGGAAGACAACAGGAGTGTTAAGTCATTTTAGGAAAGCTTCTGGTAATACAACAACATAAAATACATGTAAAACACTAGATCAAATAATCATATTGGCCAAGTATATCACAGAACAATTAACAGGAAGATAGAAATAAACAGGCAGCTCAAAATAAGGACAATGAAGAGAAGTAAACAGCTAGTTTAAATAAATATATACAAAAAGCAACAATGACAAACTACTATATATACTATGTATATTGTATTATGTGTTATATGGACCTGTGTCTGCCATAAAGTTTATATATAAACGACATAAAGTCAAGAGTTCCTTAAGGTTGTAAAGAAATACAATACTTTAAATGAGTTCAACTTTTTGTGTAATTAATCATTTATATTTTGCTGTACTTTAATTTAAGTAACAGAAAAGGTGAACGTGTTGTGATGAATGTCTGTCGTGTGTGTGTGTGTGTGTGTGTGTGTGTGTGTGTGTGTGTGTGTGTGTGTGTGTGTGTGTGTGTGTGTGTGTGTGTGTGTGTGTGTGTGTGTGTGTGTGTGTGTCTGTTAGTGACTATGTGATCGAGGAGAAGACGGCCGTGCTTCAGAAGAGAGAGAGCGAGGGATTTGGCTTCGTCCTCAGAGGAGCTAAAGGTAGAAACAGAGGGATGGATGGAGGGAAGGATGAGGGAGGGAGGGATGGAGGGAGCGAGGGGAGGGATAGATGATGGAGGGAGGGAGGGAGGGATGGATAGATGATGGAGGAAGGGAGGGAGAGATGGAGGGATGGATGGAGGGAGGGAGGGATGGATGATGGAGGGATGGATGGAGGGATGGAGGGAGGGATGGATGGATGGAGGGATGGATGGATGGATGGAGGGAGGGAGGAGCGGTGGGTGTTTGGAGGTGTTGGGGAAGAAAAGAGAAAGATATTTAAAACAGAGGGATGTCTTCAGAGGAAGAGCAGTGAGCTTTAAAACTCCTCTCTGTGTCTCTGTGTAGTCCCCTGAGTCTTATCCTTAACAGACTACAATCCCCATCCTACCATGCAGCGCTGGAGGAAGTACTCAGATCTTTTACCTAGGCAAAAAAACAAAAACAAAAAAACACAGTGTAGAAATACTTTAAAAATGTTCTTTAATTATCTCAACATAGAAAATCAGTCCCCCGGATAATCTAACAATCCTCTGGGTTATTGTTCACAACGTTTTACTTTCAACTACGATTCCCATGAGCCTCAGCTGCTGCTGCAAAGGAGAAAAAGTGGGACTCTGTAGCAAATACAAAACACTTTGTTGTAGCAAAAGATTGTTTATCAGATCATTTTGTAGCACTACAACAGTATTAAAAAATGCATTCAAAATCAAAGTAAAAGTCCTAATTATGCAGAACTGTAATCTGAAAAGTAACTAGTAACTAAAGTTGTCAGATAAATGTAGTGCAGTAACAAGTACAATATTTATCCCTGAGATGTAGTGGAGAAGAAGTATAAAGTAGCAGAAAATGTAAATAATAATAATAATAATAATACATTTTACTTATGGCTTTTCATAGCTCTCAAGGACGCCTTACAGTTTAAGCAAAAATACAGTTAAAAAGGCAAATATAATTAAATTAAAGCAAACACATTTAAAAGATTGAAATAGAAAATTTAAAGAAAGCAATCTATCCATGATTTAGATGGAGAGTGGAGTCATGTGGGGTAGGCTTTTCGGAACATCTGTGTTTTGAAGGAGGTTTTAAAGGTGGGTAGAGACATATAGAGACTCTATGGTTGGGTACTGTTTGGATTTTTGCGATTCCGATGCTGAACCGGTACTTTGAAACTATTCCGATTCCTAAACAGATTCTTGAAAAACTGAAAAATGACATCAAAGAGATGCTCTTTTATAAATTATTTAAATTTAACAATCTACAGTATTAACGTTTTAAAGTACTTAAATATATAATAAGTAAACCTAAGTCACCTAACACACAACTACAATAATCTAACAATAAATCATTTTCAAATTTAACGCTGCAAGTTAGGGTTTCCGTAGCGACCTTTGCTTCCAGGCGCTTGTTAGCTTGTCACTAGAGCGGCGCTCTAGTGTGGCTTTATTTTACGTTGAAAAAAAAGCCCAGAAAGACTGTAAATCACCACTGAATCAAAATAACATTGTCCTCTTATCTGTGAAATAAGCATGTGACCCGTTTCAACTCCACCACTCAAATAATCGGAATCAAAATTTGGTAACAACCAAATTCGAAAGAAAGAATCGGAATTGTTAAAAGCCAAACGATGCCCAACCCTAATCCCCTGTGTGGAGGCCTTAAAGGAACACGCCGACTTATTGGGCGTTTATCTTATTCCCTGTAACCCCCAGAGTTAGACTAGTCCATATATACCCTTCTCATCTCCGTGCGTGCTGTAACTCTGTCTGACGGCTCCAGCATTAGCTTAGCCTAGCACAGATCCTGCAGGTAACTGGTTCCAACTAGCCTACTGCTCCGAATAAGTGACAAAATAACACCAACATGTTCCTATTTACATGTTGTGATTTGTAGAGTCACAGCGTGTACAAAAAACAACGTAACATGACACACAGCCATCTTCTAACCAGTAAACAAACCGGGAACTATATTCTCAGGCGGAAGAATATAGTACTTGGGCGGAGTGATTTGCTTTGCAGCAAGCCTGTCTGAGAATATAGTTCCCGGTTTGTTTACAGTTAGAAGACAGCTGTGTCTCATGTTACGTTGTTTTTTGTACACGCTGTGACTCTACAAATCACAACATGTAAATAGGAACATGTTGGTGTTATTTTGTCACTTATTGGGAGCAGTAGGCTAGTTGGAACCAGTTACCTGCAGGATCTGTGCTAGGCTAAGCTAATGCTGGAGCCGTCAGACAGAGTTACAGCACGCACTGAGATGAGAAGGGTATATATGGACTAGTCTAACTCTGGGGGTTACAGGGAATAAGCTAAAGTCCCAATAAGTCGGTGTGTTCCTTTAAAAGTTAAATTTTGAGCCATGTAAACATGTTTCCCGCCTCCCCATCTTCTTTCTCTCTGCCTCTTCTTCAAGCTGAGACCCCCATCGAGGAGTTCGCCCCCACCCCGGCGTTCCCCGCCCTCCAGTACCTGGAGTCAGTGGACCAGGGGGGCGTGGCCTGGAGGGCCGGGCTACGCACTGGAGACTTCCTCATAGAGGTACGTGCTACCTATTAAGCACACTATGTACTAAACACAGTGACGATTTCCGTGCCGTGACTTGTATCAGTCCCTATACTTCTCGGTGCATGGAGGAAAGATTCTGTGTGACAAAAACAGATCATACAGTACAGGCCAAAGGTTTGGACACACCTTCTCATTCAATGCGTTTCCTTTTTATTTTCATGACTATTTACATTCTCACTGAAGACATCAAAACTATTAAATAACAAATATGGAATTATGTACTTAACAAAAAAGTGTGAAATAACTGAAAACATGTCTTATATTTTAGATTCTTCAAAGTAGCCACCCTTTGCTTTTTTTGATAACTCTGCAAACCCTTGGTGTTCTCTCAATGAGCTTCATGAGGTAGTCACCTGAAATGGTTTTACCTTCACAGGTGTGCTTTGTCAGGGTTCATTAGTGGAATTATTTCCCTTATTAATAAAAAAATAATTCATGAAAAAATAAAAAGGAAACGCATTGAATGAGAAGGTGTGTCCAAACGTTTGGCCTGTACTGTACATCCATGTGAAAGGTGGAAGCATACACACATTTAGCTGGAAGTACATATCTTCAGGGCCCTATTTTAACGATATAAGCACACAGCCTGAAGTGCATGGTGCAGGTGTGTTTAGGGCGTGTCCTAATCCACTTATGAAGGTTTGACGGTTGTAAAAAAGTGTCTGTGTGCCGGGCGCCTGGTCCTAAATGGTTGTTCTTAGTGTCTTCATTAATCAGAGGTGTGTTTTGGGCATAACATGCAATCAACCAATCAGAGATCATCTCCTATTCCCTTTAAAAGCCAGGCACGTTTGGACCTTGGAGCATTGCTGTTATGATGGAGGATTTGCACCGTCATATTTTTATTTGTAATCTTCTGCATGTGTGTGTGCTGCTGTTTGTGTGTGTGTGTGTGTGTGTGTGCTGCTGTGCGTCCCTGTGTGTGTAACAAGCATAGTGTGCGCGTGCTGTGCACGAGCCTAGGAGCATTTTACTAATTTGCTGTTAAAATAACAATGAAATGCTGCGTTATTGACTTTAGACCAGGTTTTTGTTGGTCAATGGTGCGATCACTTCCCGCTGCCTCAAGATAGCAATACGCCCAGAATGCACCTGAACACACCTCCCTGTAAGACCAGCACGCTCAGAATGCACCTGAACACACCTCCCTGTAAGACCAGCACGCCCAGAATGCACCTGAACACACCTCCCTGTAAGACCAGCACGCCCAGAATGCACCTGAACACACCTTCCTGTAAGACCAGCATGCCCAGAATGCCCCTGCATTTGTACCTTGATTTTGATGATTTCCATGCCGTGACTTGGTCCCTATACTTCTCGGTGCATGGAGGAAAGATTCTGTGTGACAAAAACAAATCATAAATTCATGTGAAAGATGGAAGCATACACACATTTAGCTGGAAGTACTGTACATATCTTCAATGTATCAGGTCTGTTAATAAACAATAAAACTGGCAGGATTAAAAAAGTAAATAATAAATAAATGTGTGCCATTGTTAGATCTCTACTACGAAAGCTGTGTGACACACCTATCTCTGTTTGTGTGTGTGTGTGTGTGTGTGTGTGTGTGTGTGTGTGTGTGTGTGTGTGTGTGTGTGTGTGTGTGTGTGTGTGTGTGTGTGTGTGTGTCGTCCAGGTGAACGGGACCGACGTGGTGAAGGTGGGTCACCGGCAGGTCGTCTCTCTGATCCGACAGGGCGGCAGTCGACTGCTGATGAAGGTCGTATCCGTTTCCCGGAAATCTGAATCCAACCTGATCAAGAAGAAAGGTACAACTCAATGTTTCATTTACTCATAGGCGTAACTTACTAACCCTCCCCCAATAATCAAAACTGACCAGTGCAACCCCCCCCTAAAAAAACCTATTATAATTTCCTTTCCATAAAGACACTTGCACCATCAATTGATGCAGAAAAATTCACCAGGATGCAGGAAAATTAAGTGACTTTCGAAATTTCAATTTTGCTCAAAAGTGGAAATCTCAACCCTCCTCCAAAGTTGAACCCTCATTATTAATTCTCCTGTATTCTTTATTTAATTCTTGTATCATTATTTTGTATTCTGTTAACGCTGATGCCTGTGAAAGTTTTTAACCTTGTTAACATCTCCAAATGTGTTTTCTACACACCATAGGCGAAATAACTTGGGCTGAAATGAATTCTCGATTAATTGTTTGGTCTCTAAAATGTCAGAAAACGGTGAAAAATGTGGATCCATGTTTCCAAAGAAGCCCAAGATGACGTCCTCAAATGTCTTGTTTTGTCCCCAACTCAAAGATATTGAGTTTACTGTCCCAGAGGAGAGAAGATGCTAGATCATATTCATATTTAACAAGCTGGAATCAGAGAAGTTTTACTTAAACTGATTAATCGATTATTAAAAAAAGTTGGCGATTCATTTAATAGTTGACAATTAATCGATTAATCTTTGCAGCTCTAGAAATGAGCAGTTGCTGAGCATTTCCGCCTTTGAAATGCAGAGTAGGCCTACCAATGACAGCCAGGTTTTCATACATCACAGACCATTTGCATAATCACTGTGCGCTATGACGAACTTCTGGCAAATTTGAGATTTTGCTCTGCAAGTCCATCTGGCCAAGAGCCCATTCGAGCCCATTTCCAATTTTTCAGAAATCGAGGCACCAATCGCAACCGTTGAGGCGGGCTTTACACAATGATGAGCTTTTTGTTTACATTCAACATGACGGCTACCAAAGCGCAGCGTCACCCAGATCGTTGGTCTGATTGGTTGAAGGACTATCCAATTGCGCCCAGAGCAGGGCCGGCCCAAGACTTTTGGGGGGCCCTAAGCAGGATTTGGTTTGGGGGACTCTCCACATTGTAACATGTTGCCACTGCACTTGGCACTAGACCAACTTGTGTATCGTAAATATTAGTTTAACCACTCATAATGTACAAATAAGCATTTAAAGACTATAATGTGAGACCTATTAGCAGCAACACTATCTTTAAATAGACCGGCTCTGTTATGAGCTCTATTGTGGGACATTTCAAGCGCTCTTGGGCGCCCCTCTGGTAGCCACGGGGCCCTAAGCAGTCGCTTAGTTCGTTTATGGGTCGGGCCGGCTCTGGCCCAGAGGCATTTTGAGCGCCGTCCGTTGGTGACGCCCCTTTGGAAATGGGCTGTGAATGAAGCTTCCCCAACCAGGCTACCTGCGCGCAGGATGTGCAAAAAGAACTGCTGCTTTGGCCGCACAGCGACAATGGCTCCAAGCCTGTCATTGCCGGGTATTAATGTTAAGCATTTATTCAACAAATGATGGTATTTACCAACTTTTGATGACATAATAAGCACTTCATACAGACAACAGTACTATGAGAAGCATAGATTACGTTTAATTGTACTTTTTCGCTGCTCCAGTCATCTTGTTGTCACCCTCCATTGTCAAGCGCTGTGGGCCCATCAATCAAACTCGCTGGATTCACACAGAAAATAAATGCGGGTGTTCGGGGATGTGAGAGGAAAGAATGAAGATGAAAAGTATATACAGTACAGGCCAAAAGTTTGGACACACCTTCTTATTCTATGTGTTTCTTTATTTTCATGACTATTTACATTGTAGATTCTCACTGAAGGCATCACAACTATGAATGAACACATATGGAATTATGTACCTAACAAAAAAGTGTGAAATAACTGAAAACATGTCTTGTATTTTAGATTCTTCAAAGTAGCCACCCTTTGCTTTTTTTGATAACTCTGCAAACCCTTGGTGTTCTCTCAATGAGCTTCATGAGGTAGTCACCTGAAATGGTTTTACCTTCACAGGTGTGCTTTGTCATGGTTCATTAGTGGAATTTTTTCCCTTATTAATAAAAAAGCAAAGGGTGGCTACTTTGAAGAATCTAAAATATAAGACATGTTTTCAGTTATTTCACACTTTTTTTGTTAAGTACATAATTCCATATGTGTTCATTCATAGTTTTGATGCCTTCAGTGAGAATCTACAATGTAAATAGTCATGAAAATAAAAAGGAAACGCATTGAATGAGAAGGTGTGTCCAAACTTTTGGCCTGTACTGTATATATTTTATTCATGACCTGGAAGTATTTATTTAGCGAGCGGCAGTAAAAGGTCAACTGTACGGAACAACGTTAGTCTACGTTACTTTAAAATGTGTCACGAGGGGGACTTTAATATCTACTGCAGTCTGTGTAATTGTCACAAAGAGCAGGAAGCTTCACGTAAAGTGTTCAGTGTTTGTTTTTTTCGGTTTGCTCGCTAACCCTGCCCTGATTGGCTCTCGTCTTGGCTTGTAGCTCCTCCCCCTCCAAAACGAGCACCCAGCACCTCGTTGACACTCCGATCCAAGTCCATGACCGCTGACCTGGAGGACATAGGTAACACACACAGACACACACACACACACACACACACACACACACACTTCAGAGTTGAGTCAAACTGTACGAGTGTGTGTTGTTGACCTGTGTTCTGTCTGCAGCCAGGAGGAGACGCTTCGGTGAGTCACATCTGATGACGTCATAGTTGTGGCTTTTGTGTGTTTTATTCGTTGTTGTGATGTAACACTGCAGTGCCAATAATGTTGCTCTCGTGGCATGATGTCATGTAATGTGTCAGTGATGTCACAACCCTAAAAGGTCCTTGCATGCTGAAATTTTCGGACGTTGAAAAATACTTTTAAAAAAAGCTACCTCGGCATTTCTAAAATCCTGGCCACGGCCCTGCTGACTCACGTTGTGATGTCATGTTGTTGTTGTGGTGGTCGTGTTGTGATGTAATCATTCT
The DNA here is from genome assembly GCA_025617405.1 of Perca schrenkii. NCBI lineage: Eukaryota > Metazoa > Chordata > Actinopteri > Perciformes > Percidae > Perca > Perca schrenkii. The sequence continues at coordinate 24,388,039 of CM046809.1, read as the reverse complement.
GTGAATCACTATTTTTTTTTTTGTCGGTTTATCTTGTTTTTTGTTTTTTTTTTAAATCATGTCTCCTCCCTCCAGAGAAACTGGATGAGATGTTGGCCGGGGGTCAACAGGAAGTTGTTCTAAGGGCCCGTCCGTCAGACGACTTCAGAGCGGCAACGGTGAAACAGAGACCGACCAGCCGCCGAATAACGCAGGCAGAGATTAATGTAAGACTACGTTAGAGTACCTCAGTAGACAAGTATTAAAAGGGCAGTAACGATTCTAAAATAAGACATAAACACATTAAGATATTAATGACTCTCGGAGATATGATTCAGGGATATTTCTGCGTTAGAAGGGTCAAGTCTGCGCATGTAGTTGGCTATGCACAATATATGAAAAATTGTCTGGCTTTGAGTTCACACGTTATGACGGGGATTACTCTTTATCATTACAAATCCTCAGTTAAGATGAGCAACAAAGATCTGTTTTTTTGGACCACAAAATGTGTGTTTGTGTCTGCAGTCGTTGTTTGAGCGTCAGGGTCTGGTGCCCCCCTCAGCTCCAGAGAAAAGCACCATGGCTTTACCCCGAGGAATGTCCAGAACCAAGAGCTTTGGTAAGACACACTCACACACACACACACACACACACACTTACACACTGTGTTGTACATACTGTATTGGGGTGTCAGGATTTTGATCTAAATCTAAAGCAGGATTGGCGATTCCCCCAGTATTTCTCTCTCCACCCCCGCCTACTTGAGCACGTCCGAAAAAAACACAACAGACACAGTGTAGCTTACCTGCTGGTAGAATGCAGCTAAAGACACATTAGCTTAGCGGTAGCCTGCAGCTGCACTTTTCCAGACACCATGGGCAATGACGGAGATGACGGAGAAACAGCAGAACTGGAAAATCCTCCTGCTTCCCTGAAGTTACCGGCGTGGCAACGCTTTGCCTTTCCCGTGAACGAAGGTAAAGCATGGCGTTGTCACTACCCGATGTGAGTCGAGTGCAGGTTTGAGTCACGCATGCTCAGATTTAAACAGTTTACGGCATAAAGTGTCTTACTGAAATTTGTGAAATCCATAAAATAATTGACTTTTACTCTTTACATTAGGGCTGTCAAAATAACGCGTTCATTTCGATTAATTAATCTGAGAAAAAACAATAACGCAGATTAATCCATTCCATATTGACGTTTGACCCGGAGCCGTTCTAGCCACTATTCGAGTGTAAAATGAAGGAGGGAGACGAGAATGTGCTGCCTGGATCATTGATTGGAACATTTAGCTACTTGTTACTTCTTCCTGCCAGCCCTGGCTACCGAAATCTGGTGCCCCTGATATGTCTGCTCTTCTCTCTGATGCTCTGAGACGGACGAAACAGGCAACACAAACACCGCTGCACGGGACGCTAGTTAACACTATACTCGACAGCAGCTAACGTTAGCCTACCGCTAGCTAGTAGCTGGATTAAACACTGTTAAAATGCTGACAGTTAACGCTAAACGGTGTAAAGTTTGACTGTGTTTTACTGTAGAGGATTCAACAGCGGTATGTAACAGTCTGCTAGCCTGACCAGCCAGCTGCCACTAGGGTGCGTCTAGATTTCTAGGCTAACAATCTGCAGCTGCTGTCGGAAAAACAACACAGACGGTGCCTTCAATGAAACTGGTAAACTACAGCCTCGTGGTGCATTTGAAGTTATTGTAAATGTCCTTTTCCCATCTGGTGGTCGTTTTTGTCGTTCAACAACAATTTACTATAGAAATAAGTTATTGTTATTGTTATAAATTATTATCAAATCATTTAATTTTGACCATATGGCCTTAGCAAGAAACATGCCCTTCTTTAATGTCACCGACTGTTGTTTAGTACCCTTCTTTTTTCTTTTCTTTTTTTACTTTCTTAAAAAGTATCGGTTCAGGCACCGTTAATTATGTATGCGATTAATTTCGATTAATTAATCACAGGGTATGTAATTAAATCGATTACATTTTTTAATCGATTGACAGCCCTACTTTACATACAATAACAGAAGATGGAAATTATTTCAAAAACGTTTTAGCTATTTATGATTGCTAGATTGCTAACGTTAGCTCAAAACGCCATTCAAGTGACAGCCTTTGTTGTTTTTGATTGCTAACTTGTAGCTAGCAGTGAACAGATTTCGTTGTAGGTCCATTTTTACTGTATTGACATTAGCATCTTGTAGGCTACTTGTCGCGAAGTGACACATGCGCGACTCACATCTGCTCTCGACTCACATCGGGCAGTGATAAGGGGCTCCGACGGGACTCCATGATGCATTCAGGTGCACCTCGTTATAAACTAATGGTGCATTCAACTGCGAGAAAATTCAATTGTTGCTCCTTCTGGCATCTCGGGGCTCGTATTGTAGCCATTCTATTGAAAAAATATCTTTTAATCGAAAATGTTATCAAATCGTGGATTAGTAGAATCGCGACACCCCTAAATACTGTATACTCAAAGTCACAAAGTTTGGGCTACATTTTTGTATTATGTACAGTACAGGCCAAAAGTTTGGACACACCTTCTCATTCAATGTGTTTCCTTTTTATTTTCATGAATATTTACATTGTAGATTCTCACTGAAGGCATCAAAACTATGAATGAACACATATGGAATTATGTACTTAACAAAAAAGTGTGAAATAACTGAAAACATGTCTTATATTTTAGATTCTTCAAAGTAGCCACCCTTTGCTTTTTTATTTATAAACAAAATTCCACTAATGAACCCTGACAAAGCACACCTGTGAAGGTAAAACCATTTCAGGTGACTACCTCATTAAGCTCATTAAGAGAACACCAAGGGTTTGCAGAGTTACCAAAAAAAGCAAAGGGTGGCTACTTTGAAGAATCTAAAATATAAGACATGTTTTCAGTTATTTCACACTTTTTTGTTAAGTACATAATTCCATATGTGTTCATTCATAGTTTTGATGCCTTCAGTGAGAATCTACAATGTAAATAGTCATGAAAATAAAAAGGAAACGCATTGAATGAGAAGGTGTGTCCAAACTTTTGGCCTGTACTGTATACTTTGAAGTCTTGGGTACCTTAATTTTAACGTCTCCATGGTTACCTCGTCAGGCACACCTGATGACGACAGGATCACCGCTCTGATCAACGAAAGTCGGTTTCCTCGGAGCTCGTCCCTGACGGACAGCTTCATCCCTCCTCCTCCTCAGATGGCTCCTCCTCCTCCTCCCTCGGCCTCCTCCTCCACCTCCTCTCTCTTCCTCCTGGACTCCGGCCCCCCTCCCCTCCTTCCTCCCCCTCCTCCCCCGGCCAGAGGGGAGGGGCTAACCCGCTCCAGCTTCAAGCCGGGCGCGGAGCCGAGGCTCCAGGAGCTCTCCGATTCGCCGACTCGAAGCCACGCCCACGCCGAGCGCCAGAGGAAGGCGAGGTCGATGATCATCCTGCAGGACACGCCCCCGCAGCTGCAGCCTGACGCGCACGGAGCCGCGGCCGCCGCGCACTCGCTGCACACTGCCACGCACACGTCCACGCTGTCCCTCCACAGCACCAGCCCGGCCCTCGGCCACTCACCGCTGTCGCGCCGCCGGGGACGGCCAATAGAAAACCCTTACGCGAACGTGGGACAGCAGGCTCCGCCCTCCAAGCCGCAGAGGAGGAAGTCACCTTTGTTGAAACAACTTCCTGTAGAGGAGCAGGGTCAGGATCTCTCACACTTGTTTTTTCTCATTTCTAACGAGTTACAGTACAGGCCAAAAGTTTGGACACACCTTCTCATTCAATGCGTTTCCTTTTTATTTTCATGACTATTTACATTGTAGATTCTCACTGAAGGCATCAAAATTATGAATAAACACATATGGAATTATGTACTTAACAAAAAAGTGTGAAATAACTGAAAACATGTCTTATATTTTAGATTCTTCAAAGTAGCCACCCTTTTCTTTTTTTGATAACTCTGCAAACCCTTGGTGTTCTCTCAATGAGCTTCATGAGGTAGTCACCTGAAATGGTTTTACCTTCACAGGTGTGCTTTGTCAGGGTTCATTAGTGGAATTATTTCCCTTATTAATAAAAAAAGCAAAGGGTGGCTACTTTGAAGAATCTAAAATATAAGACATGTTTTCAGTTATTTCACACTTTTTTGTTAAGTACATAATTCCATATGTGTTCATTCATAGTTTTGATGCCTTCAGTGAGAATCTACAATGTAAATAGTCATGAAAATAAATAAAAAAACGCATTGAATGAGAAGGTGTGTCCAAAATTTTGGCCTGTACTGTATATTTGTGTCTAATTTCCTGATGCATGATGGGAAGTTTTGAGCACAAACTAAAATGTATTCTGTGGTCAATGCATTTAGTTTTGTCAAAGGCAGTCTGTACTTTGCTGACAGCTAGAGCGCCTCTAGGGGATAAAAACTCAGCAGAAAAGCACCCTACGTGATTTGCATTTTTTCCCCATTGTCCAATCAGATTAATTAATTAACTGATTAATTGAGAGGCGGGCCTTCTGTGGTGGTGAATGTGGTTGCCTTGCAATTGTAGTCTGTAGTGCTTCCAGAGTGACCAGTTACCTAACAATGATCAATTTAAAGTAGGGCTGGGCGATATATCGATATTATATCGATATCGTGATATGAGACTAGATATCGTCTTAGGTTTTGGATATTGTAATATCGTGATATGACATAAGTGTCTTTTCCTCGTTTTAAAGGCTACATTACAGTAAAGTGATGTCATTTTCTGAACTTACCAGACTGTTCTAGCTCTTCTATTATTAATGATTATTTATCTAAAATCTAAGTGTGAAGATATTTTGCGAGAGCACCAACTGTCAACTCTAGAATATATCGCCGCAATATCGATATCGAGGTATTTGGTCAAGAATATCATGATATCTGATTTTCTCTATATCGCCCAGCCCTATATCAGAAAATATGGGACATAGAAATAAGCGCTGAAAATGTGTAGAACAAAAATTTAACAATTTAAAATGTTGGAAAAAACGAAAACAAACCTTATGGAGCTTTGATTTAGGTACTCCTGTTGTTATACAGTATTTATGTTTACATTTTATTGTTATTCGAACAGCTGAGCATTGAACCAGGTGAAGAAACCTGTTTATTATTTATTCATTTGATTTTGCAACTGTTCACTGAAATAGCCGGTTTCTATGAAACTACATGTGACATGTCATATTTGGCTTTGACTTTGACTGAACTGCTCTTACTTTGCGAAATAAATATCGGGATATATATCGTATATCGATATTCAGCCAAAATATATCGGGATATGACTTTTGGTCCATATCGCCCAGCCCTAATTTAAAGACAATCAGAAAGTACCAACTTCAATTCTCTGATTGAATCTGAATTGAAGCACACTGTAAAATGGTAAATCTGTCCGGTTGAGCGAGTTTGCAGCAAAACTTGGAAGCACACAGAAAAGTAAATTTAAGTCCGGTTACACAGTGGCTGTGTGGCGTGAGCGTGGCGTTTCTGTTGCGTGGTGGCTGCGTGGATTTTTCCACGTCTTCAAACACCAGAAAGGTGTCTGACGCTGCTGCTGCTGCTGCTGCTGCTGCTGCTAGCCTTGTCTGGACACATGGATGTTTCCCATTGATAAAATGAAATACCATGTTACACATAAATACATATACTGATCTGATTACAGCAAAGACAACGTCGGCAGTATTGATGGCAAAATAGGCTCTAGAATATTTCCTTCTGTACCAACAGGTGCAATATTAGAAAATCCTTTTTTTTTTTTAATTACATTTATATCAAAACCTCGAGACTTTCAGACATCAACATGTCATTTATTAACCCTGTGACACCTGAATTTATTCACAATTATATGAAAAAATTATATATATATATATATATATATATATATATATATATATATATATATATATATATATATTATTGTGTGTTTCTGGCTCCAAGCTGATGCTAAATTAAGTTGAGATTGTTAATTTGTCTACAGCATATAGAATAGATATAAATTTAGGTATGATGCAAATTAGCGACAACAGGCATTCATGGTAAAATTCTTTACAAAATGGTAAAATAAATAAAACACATTTTCCCATCTTAGATATGTAGATTTTATTCATGTCACAAAGTAATTGACAAATAAATGAATCTTGACAACAGCAAGAAAGAAAACACTCTCCTACTCCCTAACATTGACAGTAGTCTTTTTAGGGTTAGGGTTAGGGTTAATCTTGCTTCCGTGAACTGGATGTAGTTCCCACTCCGACCGGTCCTACGAGAAACCAGTGCGTGCAAAAGGTTCCTAGGTATGTATCGAATGTAAACAAACCGGCATTGGGGGAATACACCCATGCTATCTCGCCTGCAGTCGGAATGGAAGGGGTTTGAGGCAAATTAGCGACAGTCGGCGTTAAAGGGTTAATATGTATTTGTGTCTAAACGACATATAAACATCTTTTCCTATTCTATTTGCCTGGAAACACTTCCAACACGCTTGCGTGTCGCGTGAAAAATAGGCGTCGGTTCTATTTCTAGCGTGCACGAGATGCGAGACGCGTGTGTCACGCAGGCAGTGTCTAACCTGTTACCATGGGAGCCGAAATATAAACGGACACGCCACGCAGCTGACACGCTCGCGCGACGCAGCCAGTGTGTAACCAGCCTTAGAGGTTATTAGTGTGAGCTGATGTGGATCGTAGCAAACAAGCAAATCAATACATTGAGTTCAGAATTGAATCTGTTTGCTCAAATTAAATGATTGCTGCTTCTTCATGTGCTTGCTAAAACCAATATGGACCTTTTTCACGGCAGACATGTTGACTTGTCATAGTAGGAAGAGCACAGCTGAGATTGATAACCTTAACAATGGTTCAGTTCCATCAATTGTCCCAGTAAGCTATTTCAGTGAGTCAGCATGACCAATACCAAGACCTCTCCTAAGTGGAATGCAGCCATCAGTAATTTGACATTTTATTTATTGCAGAGGAATAACCCCTTGAGATGAACCATCTCGTTTTCGAGGGGGTCCTCGAGTCCAGGTGCAGAAATAGACACTGACCTTGCAGTGGCAGTCAAACAGAAGAAAAGACAAACAAACAAAACAACAATAAAAAACAACTTACTTTACAAAAATAGTAAGAGCAAAAGCAAAAATATATAATATATAACTCATACAAACAAGACATAAACACACACACACAAGAGTCTCCAAAGGTTGCTCACTCATCCCTCAACAAAGTAAACACATGAGATATATATATATATATATATATATATATATATATATGTGTGTACCGAAACACACATCTAGACACCTGTAAACACATATGCACACATAAATGTAAGTAGTTAATGCATCATGCTTAAAATAGGTTTCATTTAGTAATGATTTAATACCAGGACCTCTCCTAAGTGGAATGCAGCCATCAGTAATGGTTTAATACCAGGGTCTCTCCTAAGTGGAATGCAGCCATCAGTAATGGGTTTGAATACACCTGCGCTTTTCCTACTATCACATGTCAACATGTCCGTTGTGAAAAAGGTCTATTGTGCTCTCAAAATGTCCCTTCACCAGCTCAGGATTGAGATGCTAATATAATGCCGTAGACCCCTAATGTCAGCCTGACTCCTTGTGTGTTTTCTTCTTCTTCTTCTAGGACTTGGAATCAGAGATCAAGATTTGCTGAGAGTAGACGGAGGCGGCAGCCCCAGCAGGGCCGAGCTGTACCAGCAGCAGGTTCTCTCAGAGCGCGCTCGGGTTCAGGGTCGCAGGTCCTCTCTCTTCCTGTCTGTGGAGGGAGCCGGGTCCGAAAACCAGGTGCCCCTCCTCACTCAGAGCCACTCGATGGACGACCTCGGCGAGCTTCCTCCTCCAGCTCCGGTCCTGTCGCCCTCACCGACGCCTCACACCTTCCTGCACCCACTGACGGGGAAACCTCTAGGTCAGTCTGAGTCTGGATGCATTAGTATTAGGGCTGCACAATTAATCAAATTTTAATCATGATTAGGACTGGGCGATATATCGATATTATATCTATCGTGATATGAGACTAGATATCGTCTTAGGTTTTGGATATCGTAATATCGTGATATGACATAAGTGTCTTTTCCTGGTTTTAAAGGCTGCATTACAGTGAAGTGATGTACGTTTCTGAACTTACCAGACTGTTCTAGCTGTTCTATTATTAATGATTATTTATCTAAAATCTAAGTGTAAAGATATTTTGCGAGAGCACCAACTGTCAACTCTAGAATATATCGCCGCGATATCGATACCGAGGTATTTGGTCAAGAATATCGTGATATCTGATTTTCTCTATATCGCCCAGCCCTATATCATAAAATATGGGACGTAGAAATAAGCACTGAAAATGTGTAGAACAAAAATGTAACAATTTAAAACGTTGGGAAAAACTAAAACAAACCTTATGGAGCTTTGATTTCAAAAAAGGTACTCCTGTTGTTATACATTATTTATCTTTACATTTTATGTAAGGGATAATGTAGAGCGAGGCGGTTGTTATAGCGAATACAACCCCGACAGGGTGATCAGGACCCCGACGCGAAGCTTATTACATGGCTACTTACCAAATAAATCAATAATTTGACTAATAACTTGACAAAATATTGATTTAAATGGGAGTTTATTGATTTAAAGACGATTGTATTGCTTCCACTAGAGAAGATAGTCCGTTCCGTCTCTACGGTTGGAATCCTGCGTCCATAGCAACGTAAAAACTCTGTAGCTTTTTCATTGACATATAGCTAGCTTTTTAATGCTATCCTTCGTCTATTACTCAACACCAGCTGCCGTATATTTTATGGGGTGCTGCCGTGGTGGACAAATGACCCAGATGCTGTTTTAATCACTGCAGGAATTGACCCAACATTAGCTGAAGCGTTGTAGTGAGCTAGCGGGCTATCGGCTGCTCTAATTTACATTAAACTGAACATTTCTGTTGACGGTGAAGTGAGACACGGTGAATGGCTTCTTTGGGAATATTTATGTGGACGTTTATGTCCTCATTCATCTTGTTTCCTTTTTGCAGAGCCGCTGCATGTTGACACACCTGTAAGTTAACGTTAAACAAGTTGCAATGTAAGCTAACTAATTAGCGTTGTTGTCCCTACGGCTGTTACTGCGTAGCGAGCGATCATAGACGGTATAGAAAGATGCTAGCGATAGACGCTCATCAGATCTGCTGTCATTGATTGAATTGGAGGACAGAAGTTGCTCCACGTTTCCCCACTTTTTGCCACAGCTGATAGGCTAAATTATCCGGACTTCTTTCAGCGGATTGATTGAAAGCTGCAGGGCTCTCAAGTCTCACGCATTGGGCGTGAGACACACGCATTTCAACCCGTTCACACGCTCACACGCCACACCTTGTATTTCTCACGCAGAGAAATTACCAGGATAACACCCACCAAGTTGCGCCGCTATTTTTAACAGTGGAACAGGTAGAGGAATCAAGTGAGTTCCCATAGAGTTCAGAACGCCCTGCCACCATCCGCGCCGCTACCATTGGTCATTTTAGGTTCGGGCCCGCCCATTTTGACCCATCTAGCAGTTCATCCAATAAGCAGCCTGAGGAAAGCTTTGAGTGAAAGCTTCTCAGCCAATGAAATGAATGACGTTTGTGCGCAAGCTTTTCAAGCAAGCTCAATGAGACAGACACAGAGTGTAGCTATTAGCTAGCTAATATGAAACGCAAAGCGAAGCAAAGCAGCTTGTTTTCATCTAAATTCAGCAAGAAACTCTCCAAGGAGCAGGAGGAGGACATTTTAAGTAACGCAGTTACAAGTGACGATTTACCATCCTGCTCGGCCGCCCTCTCCCCATCAAGTCCTCCCGTAGCCACACCGTCACACCAGCAAGGCAAGTAGTGTCTTAACGTTATTAGTGTCTGGCTGTCTGAATGAATGGGGAACCTGAATAAATTTGGCTTATTTTAATTGGCCCGTCCAGTTTACTGGAGGCCCACCTAAAATCAAAATCCTGGCGCCGCTAGTGCCTGCCGCCACGCACCAGCTGAGTGAGTGCGGATTTCAAGTTGCGGCTTTCGTCGCTGTTTGTGACTTTGCCTGAGATTGAGTGACAAGTGTACTCGGTGTACTCGCCCTGTTGTTTATCTGGTTGCCATGACTTGGCGAGTGATGACGTCCTGTCACTGTTCCAGTTGAGGGGAGAGAGAGCGGAGGACAGTTGGCTTGAGTTCAGTAGAGCACACGGCTCTGTAGAGTCGTGGAATTATGACTTTATATACTACACATGTACATAGGAACAGGAAACCCTGTTGTGTGTCTGCCCTATTTCTGATACTGTGGCGGCAGAAATCAACATAGAGGAAACACTGGGTAGCTTTTATTATTATTATTATTATTATTATTATTATTATTATTATTATAGCTACATGTTGAATCGGCTGCAGGGCTACTATGACAGTTTTATATTTTTTATAAAGATACCCATTTTAGGTCTACCAATAATACTTTTATAAAAGTACCCATAATAATTTGGAATATTTTTTAGTTTTTTTTCTTTCCTTTTATTTTTACTGCACAACCTCCCGGGCTCCATTGTGAAAACCTTTGGCCTAGGCTATTTCATTATATTGTATCCAGACAATTGATAGTATTAATTATTGCGCACACACACACACACACACACAAAGACATACTGAATTAATAAAAATAAAAATTATTTGTACGAATTTATGTAGGGCTGCTCCCTCTTAGTGGATTAGTCGACTAATCGGTGGTTTTGGTCATAGTCATGTTTGATGCTTTTTTCATGCTGAATGACTTATTTCCAAGAAACGTACTAGCACATCTCTGGTAAACACAAGAATTAAGGGTTGACATTTTACCTAAGAGATATCACCGTGAAACCTACTTTGATTACTTTCATTAAGGCAATTTTTTTGTTGTATTACACGTTTTCTGAAATGTTGTGTTTAAATATGCAAAGGAGGCGTTATCTTATTCAATATATGCATCATTTTGCATGACTCTTTGCAGAGAAACTCAGATTTACAGATCTGTCGATTAAATCAACTAATCAATTAGTCGATACAATTGAATGAGTGTTAGTCGACTAAGAATTTCTTCAATCGAACACAGGCCTACATTTATGTCATTTATCAGATCAGACTCCGTCCCCACCCAAACCCCTGCCGCCAAAATCTCACTCTGAACTCTGTTCAAAACTTGAGAGCCCTGTAGCTGTCCTCCAGAGTGAACAGAACTGCGTCCATGGCAACTCTCTGCTTTTGCATGGCAACGGTCTGTTATCCTTAGCAGCGGTCTGTTATCAAGAAAATAACAGACCGCATTCTACATTAGAATTCAAGCAAGCCATGTAAAAATGTTATTTAAACAGCTGAGCATTGAACCAGGTGAAGAATCCTGTTTATTATTTATTCATTTGATTTTGCAACTGTTCACTGAAACTACATGTGACAATTTGGCTTTGACTTTGACTGAACATTTGCTCTCACTTTGCGGAAAGAATATCGGGATATATTTCGTATATCGATATTCAGCCAAAATATATCGGGATATGACTTTTGGTCCATATCGCCCAGCCCTAATCACGATCACGATTTTGGCTTCCCACAATCAAATTTGCGCGATCGAGCGATATTTAAAATCATAGAACGCTCCTTATTAAAGTTTTTGCAAAGCCAATACTACAATACAATACATGTTTACTAGCGTGACATGCAGCGATGCGTACAGTACAGGCCAAAAGTTTGGACACACCTTCTCATTCAATGTGTTTCCTTTTTATTTTCATGACTATTTACATTGTAGATTCTCACTGAAGGCTTCAAAACAATGAATGAACACATATGGAATTATGTACTTAACAAAAAAGTGTGAAATAACTGAAAACTTGTCTTATATTTTAGATTCCTCAAAGTAGCCCCCTTTGCTTTTTTTGATAACTCTGCAAACCCTTGGTGTTCTCTCAATGAGCTTCATGAGGTAGTCACCTGAAATGGTTTTACCTTCACAGGTGTGCTTTGTCAGGGTTCATTAGTGGAATTATTTCCCTTATTAATAAAAAAGCAAAGGGTGGCTACTTTGAAGAATCTAAAATATAAGACATGTTTTCAGTTATTTCACACTTTTTTGTTAAGTACATAATTCCATATGTGTTCATTCATAGTTTTGATGCCTTCAGTGAGAATCTACAATGTAAATAGTCATGAAAATAAAAAGGAAACGCATTGAATGAGAAGGTGTGTCCAAACTTTTGGCCTGTACTGTATATACTGTATAAGTTAATTCTTTTACAGTTTTCATCAACTAAGAGCATAAAAATCTATCCATACAAAAACTTTTCAACTGTAAACTCTCTCTTCTCGCCTCAGACCCCTCGTCTCCACTCGCCCTGGCTCTCGCTGCACGAGAACGAGCGCTCACTGCCCGCACGCCGAGCCCCGAGCCTCGCCTGAAACACGCATCTGCCTCCACCACGCCCATCCCCACTCCAGCCGCGAGCCCCGAGGGAAGACACAAGCGCACCCCTATCCCCACCCCGCAGGGCAGCCCCGAGCCGCGGTCCAAACGCGCCACCCCTCAGACGAGCCCCGAGCAGCGAACCAAGCGCACCACTCCCCAGACCAGTCCCGAGCTGAGGCACAAACGCGTAACCCCGCCGATATTCCCAGACGGACAAGTGGAGCGTCCCGAGACGGAGGGAGGAGTGACATCACCTGCCGCCCCCTCCCCTGAGCGCTGGAGACCCAGCCCCTTGCCAGCGCTGGCCAATGAGAGCCACCCGGCTCTGATTGACAGGCGCAGGAGCCTCACATTGGGCAGCTCGGAGGAGGAGGGCGGGGCTTACACGGTCACACTCCCACCGGCGCTGCTGTCCTCCAGCGACGAGGAGACGAGGGAGGAGCTGCGCAGAATCGGCCTGGTGACTCCTCCCGCTGCTTTCGCCACTCCTCCCGCCCTTCCTCCCCCGTCATCCCTCATACTGTTGCCACGGCGAGGTGGGGAGGGAGGAGGAGCAGGAGGAGCAGGAGGAGGAGGAGAGAGCGGTCCCGAGTCTCTGGTTCGACGAGCAGATGAGGAGGAAGGAGGTGACGAGCGGCTCCACGACAGCTCGTCCTCCCCCAGCTCGCTGCCTCCCTCCATCACCTTGGCCTCCCCTCCCGCTCCCTCCTCCCCCTCTTCCCCTCCCGCCGCTCACCCTTCTCCCTCCTCCCCAGCCACCTCCCCGATCGGGCTCAAGCCGCGCCTCCGTTCGCCCATCGGGCGCGGCCGATCGGCGCTGCGGGACCCGCTGCTGAAGCAGTCGTCGGACAGCGAGCTCCTCCCGTCTGCCGCGGCGTCCTGCTCCTCCCCTTCCTCCCCCCTCTGCTCCTCCCCCACCGGAGGTGGACGGCAGCCGCGCTATCTGTTCCAGAGGAGGTCCAAGCTGTGGGGGGGCGGGGGGGGGGGACCTCGACCGCGAGGAGAGGCGGGGCTTCAGCCCGGACGAAGGGGGACGTCCGGCGGCTCTGGGAGGTCAGGGGGCGGGCTCAGCCGCCGATCTGACCAATCGGTCGGCCTCGGCGCTGGAGCTGAGCGGCAGGGCCGGCTCCGGACTGGATCTGGCCAATCGGCTGCAGCTGCTCAACAAAGACAGCCACTCGCTGGGGGAGGAGCCGAGTCCTCTCGATCCGGGCCGCAGGTCGCCAGTAGGAGGCGCCAGGTACTATTATTATTACTGATAATACTGCAGTACTACTGACCTCACAGTACTACCGTGTGTGTGTGTGTGTGTGTGTGTGTGTGTGTGTGTGTGTGTGTGTGTGTGTGTGTGGTTGTGTGTGTGTCATTGTGTGTATCATTCTTGACTTTATCCATTTAAATGTGTGTGTTTTAAGTGTGTGTGTGTGTGTGTGTGTGTGTGTGTGTGTGTGTGTGTGTGTGTGTGTGGTTGTGTGTGTGTCATTGTGTGTATCATTCTTGACTTTATCCATTTAAATGTGTACGTGTGTGTGTGTGTGTGTGTGTGTGTGTGTGTATCATTCTTAACTTTATCCATTTAAATGTGTGCGTGTGTGTGTGTGCGCGTGTGTGTGTGTGTGTGTCATTGTGTGAATTATTATTGACTTTATCCATTTAAATGTGTGTGTTTTAAGTGTGTGTGTGTGTTTGTGTGTGTGTGTGTGTGTGGTTGTGTGTGTGTCATTGTGTGTATCATTCTTGACTTTATCCATTTAAATGTGTACGTGTGTGTGTGTGTGTGTGTGTGTGTGTATCATTCTTAACTTTATCCATTTAAATGTGTGCGTGTGTGTGTGTGTGCGCGTGTGTGTGTGTGTGTCATTGTGTGAATTATTCTTGACTTTATCCATTTAAATGTGTGCGCGTGTGTGTGTTTTAAGTGTGTGTGTGTGTGTGTGTGTGTGTGTGTGTGTGTGTGTGTGATTCAGGGTTCATACGTTTTGAAAAAACCTGGAAAAGTTATGGGGATTTGAAAAATGCAAATTCCAGACCTGGAAATGTTTTGGAAACATAAAAAGACCCAGAAAGTTTTGGAAAAGTCATGGAATTGTTTTTTAGCACAGCATAATAATATGTGATTAATAAATGTATTTTCATGTCGTCTTAACCTCTGCGTTGTATTCGGGGAGCGATATTAAGAATCCCTCTATGAACCAAAGACATTATCATTCATTTAAACCTCTGAGAGGAAACTTTAACACTGATTTCTATTCTTATTGTATAATGTTGACTGATATTTTCAGGAACACATTCACAGAAATTTGCCAAAAAGTCATGAAAAAGTATTGGTTAAAATGCGTATGAACCCTGACTGCCTTTTTACTGTAAATACTGCAGTACTACTGACCTCACAGTACTACCGTGTGTGTGCGGTGGTTGTAACAGAATCTGTTGTTTGTGTTGTTCCAGATGTTTGGACAACGGAGAGAGTAAATCGTAGGTTTTTATCTCTGGTAAACATTTCTCGTTATCGCTAAGAGATGATTTATTTATTCGCTAACAGCTAACTAACATGCACCTTCTTCACCGATGACTAACTACTAAATGTTGAAAAAAATGACTGTCCTGTCCTTTGAAGCTTGGAATGGACCATTTGCTTAACAACTCTGCCAAAATAATAGCTTACCAACCATAACAAGGCCAGTCAAGCTTTGTATTTCTTAGCATGCGGTATGCACGCGCCAAACGTAAGAGCGGTTTCCTTTCCAAAACCCAAAAATATATGAGCAAAAGTTCAAGGAATAGGAATAGAAACAGGAAGCAGATTGTCTGACTGTGGTTAAAAACCATCGATGTGTAAGTTGAAAATAATTTGGAGAAAGAACAATGGGGAAAAGTAAGAGCAGGGAGTTATTAGCTTGAAACAACAGAAGGTGTAACTGTTACTGAAAGGTACAATACAGGCCAAAAGTTTGGACACACCTTCTCATTCAATGCGTTTCCTTTTTATTTTCATGACTATTTACATTGTAGATTCTCACTGAAGGCATCAAAACTATGAATGAACACATATGGAATTATGTACTTAACAAAATAAGTGTGAAATAACTGAAAACATGTCTTATATTTTAGATTCTTCAAAGTAGCCACCCTTTGCTTTTTTATTAATAAGGGAAATAATTCCACTAATGAACCCTGACAAAGCACACCTGTGAAGGTAAAACCATTTCAGGTGACTACCTCATGAAGCTCATTGAGAGAACACCAAGGGTTTGCAGAGTAATCAAAAAAATCAAAGGGTGGCTACTTTGAAGAATCTAAAATATAAGACATGTTTTCAGTTATTTCACACTTTTTTGTTAAGTACATAATTCCATATGAGTTCATTCATAGTTTTGATGCCTTCAGTGAGAATCTACAATGTAAATAGTCATGAAAATAAAAAGGAAACACGTTGAATGAGAAGGTGTGTCCAAACTTTTGGCCTGTACTGTATGTAAGCTACCTAACCGATAACACTGACGTGCGACGTCGTTTCCAGTAGTCTCCGTTTTAGGGGCTCGGGAACAACGGAGTAGTGTGGATGCAATGCTTAAACGTAGCAAAAGATATTTGTTTTTAAAAGAAAACGTCGTGGTGAAGATGTAGCCTGAGGGGAGCGAGGCTTAGCTTAACTCCATGTAGACACATCAACAAAAACAAAAATGCAGTTTTTGTTTTGTTTTTTGTTTTGCGTGCAAAAATCCTTCAATTTTCTTAAAAATTGCGATGGAATATGCGGGATGTTTATGCAATTTTATGCGATGAAATTGCGGGAACTTGGAAAAACTGAGGTTTGATGAAAAAGAGAAAAAAATGTGATTTTCGATGATGTTCACGTTGCGTAATTACGTCACTTCATAAAGTTCCAATGGCAACAGAGGAAAATGGATGCTCTTGTGTGAACTAAACGCAAAAATTTTCAACTTTCTGCTAAGATATATGTGACTTTTTGCAACGAAAATGCAGGAATTATGAAATCATGCAAGCCCTTGCATATTTTTAGCGGAAATCGGCATTTTATGCGGCGAAAGTGCCGCATATTTGAAAAAATGCGCCCCCCACACACACACACCCACATAAATATGCATTCTTTGGCTGATTATGCATTGAATTATGCGATCGCATAATCGCGTTTTCCTGGAGGGACTGATCATCTGATGTTTATGTCATTCACGTACCGTTTAATGTGTTGCAGGTTGTTCTCCAGTCTTGGGGAACTCCACACTATCTCCCAGCGAGGATTTGGAACCAGCTACACAGTCCGACCAGGAAGCCGCTACCCTGTAACCCGCCGGAGCCCCTCCCCCTCTCCCTCCCCATCCGATAGGTCAATAGGGCTCGCCTCCTCCCCCACCACCTGCCCTGAAAGGCCAGATCTGAGCTCGGGTCGCAGCCTAACCATCCTAAAGTCGTCCAGTCTCAGCCTCCCCTCGGAACCCAAGGAGGTTCGGTTTGTGATGCGAAGCGCCAGCGCACGAACCAGGTCTCGTTCGCCCTCTCCTTCGCCCCACGCCTCTCCCTGCCCCTCCCCGGTCCTCAGTGGGCCCCTGCTGGCCCTTCGGCCATGGAGGCAGCGGCCCCTCAACTTGTGGAATAAATATGACGTGGGCGACTGGCTGGAGAGCGTGGGCCTGGCCGAACACCGCCAGCGCTTCCAGGAGCACGAGATTGAAGGCTCCCATCTGCCCGCCCTCACCAAGGAGGACTACGTGGAGCTGGGCGTCACCAGACTGGGACACCGAATCAACATTGAGAGGGCGCTCAGACAGTTGCTGGATGGCTCCACTTGACCCCTGACCTCTGGACATCCTGTGACCTCATAACCTCTGGTCAGACACTAGGCCATCTCTCCTTGACTAGAATATCTTAGCAGTGACTGAATCTTTAGACCTTTTTACCAACGTGGAGCCCAGCTATCTGAGTGACCTCGAAGACATTTTGTCTTGTCAGCTCTTTGATCAACCCAAACCGACTGGTAGCACCAAGGTCCGTGTCCAGTATTTAACTTTAGTTTTCAGTTTAGACCTACAAGATTTAGTTTGTCCTCTGTTAACATCTAGGGCCTCCTATTTGAGCCGTAAAAGCCGTAAATTTGTAATTCCTCTATTTAAAAGACAACAAATTGGAAAAGATTCCACCGAGCGTTAGCCTGGTTGCCGGGTTTTCTTACCAAAAGTACAAGTCAAACAATGCACAGAACATGGCTATGATTTGCAATTTAGAGACCAGCTGTAAGGCATGCACTGCACTTATTTTCCACCAGGTTTTGCAGGCAAAGTTCAAGTACATTGAACTTTACATCTCCAACACATTAGATTCTGGCATTAACGGGAGATTTAAGTAAAGGCAACAATTAACGGGAGAGAACTATGTTTATTTCACACTACATTGCACAAACTATTTTCTCTTATGATTTGTTCACACAGAGGCGAAGCGAACATTTGCGTCGTGGGAACATATTGGGAATATTTGCGTGTAATCGCGTTACAGTTCTGCCCGCAAGACGATAAGCAAATAATGTTCGCCTCTTTGCCTTATTCGCTTTGTGCAAATTTGCGACATATCCATTTCTGGCAGTATATCAATCTAAAATCCAATATTAACTCTATAAATGACTCTCCAACACCCAAAGATATTAATTTTACTATGGTAAAAGACTAACAAAACAAGCAAATGTTCATATTTGAGAAGCTGTGAGCATGTTAATCTACTTTGTGTCCATTCACTAACAGATTCATACTAAGCTAATCACAGCTGGACACAGAGCTGTTCTGCTGACATTGATCAAAGAGCTGACAAACCAATTACTAATATAATGAGACGGGTTATTTTCCTCGTGCCACCCTGCTTCCCCAGACGAGTTTAGCTGGGCGATTAGCGAGCTACTGGGAGTCTTGACCTTAACAACAACAACAACAACAACAACAACGGGAGATTAGCTGAGGACATTTCTCCGTCTTTCTTGTGACTTAGCTTATTCTTTTTCTTCTTTTTTTTTTTTTAAAT
The DNA here is from genome assembly GCA_025617405.1 of Perca schrenkii. Classification (NCBI taxonomy): domain Eukaryota; kingdom Metazoa; phylum Chordata; class Actinopteri; order Perciformes; family Percidae; genus Perca; species Perca schrenkii. Next base: position 24,369,557 of record CM046809.1, on the reverse strand, counting down.
ATCACTCATGAAGAATTTGTTTGTTTCTTTTGAGTTCATATCTTAAAGGGATACGCCACCGTTTGTTGAAATAGTTCTTATCACAGTCTCCCCTGGCTGTAGATAGGTGGGCCAACGCATTTTTTGTCTCAGTACAAGTAATTAGGTTGTTTTTTTTGTCTTTTTTTGGCTCACTTTTACTCACAACATGCTAACCGGCAACATAGGATTCCATTCACTACGCTAAGCTAACTAGCGGCGGTGCTGCCGGTGTTGCACCGGACTAAAACAATGCATGCACAAAAAAATGCATTGGCCCACCTATCTACAGCTAGAGGAGACCCCACCTATCTACAGCTAGGGGAGACCCCACCTATCTACAGCTAGGGAGACCCCACCTATCTACAGCTAGAGGAGACCCCACCTATCTACAGCTAGAGGAGACCCCACCTATCTACAGCTAGAGGAGACCCCACCTATCTACAGCTAGAGGAGACCCCACCTATCTACAGCTAGAGGAGACCCCACCTATCTACAGCTAGAGGAGACCCCACCTATCTACAGCTAGGGGAGACCCCACCTATCTACAGCTAGAGGAGACCCCACCTATCTACAGCTAGAGGAGACCCCACCTATCTACAGCTAGTGGAGACCCCACCTATCTACAGCTAGAGGAGACCCCACCTATCTACAGCTAGAGGAGACCCCACCTATCTACAGCTAGAGGAGACCCCACCTATCTACAGCTAGAGGAGACCCCACCTATCTACAGCTAGGGAGACCCCACCTATCTACAACTAGAGGAGACCCCACCTATCTACAGCTAGAGGAGACCCCACCTATCTACAGCTAGGAGAGACCCCACCTATCTACAGCTAGAGGAGACCGTGATGAGCCCTATTTCAACAAACGATGGCGTATCCCTTTAACACCGATCATTTAGAATTTATGAATAACAAGTAATAATAATGTGGTGGTGGTGACTTAACAGAGTTTATAATAGTTTGGAAAATGATTTTTGAGTTCCTTATGATTTGACAAGGAGTTGAATTTCAAAGGTCGTTTCAGTGACGTTTTTTGAAATCCATAATGATTTGTCAATGAGTGTGACTTTGTGCTGATGTGCCGTGTGTTTCAGGGAGAGCTGCAGCGGAGCTCCAACTGTAAACCTCTCTGGTTTCTAACCTGCTTATCGAGGGCTTACTGTACATGGTGCTATCTGTTTAAAGCCATCTGTACAGAAAATACCTTTCTCCTTCCCCTCCTAGACTTTCCTTACACTGACATACCAAACTCTTAACTCTATTATTCCTAAACTAACCAATCAAGTGTGGCTGTACCTGCCATAGCCATCTCACAGTAATGGTAACTCACCGGGAACAGGCCATAGATGGAGTTTCCTCCCTGCCATATTGGGGATTTATTCCCTGCCATACGTGGAGTTTCCTCCAGAACATTAATAGATTAAATAGTTTTAAAACAGGCAAGTTGCCTAATTACAGTTTACCGTGCAATCATGTGAAGTCCAAAAAATGTGATAGGGATGCTAATTTAGAGGTTTTTTTCTGACCCGATAGCCGACCCTCGTTAACCAATCATTAACCGAAAATTCAATTTCAATTTAATTGTATTTATAGTGTCAAATCACAACAGGAGTTATCTCAGGACATTTTACAGATAGAGCAGGTCTAGACCACACTATAATTTACAAAGTCCCAACAATCCCCCCTCCCCCCCAGAACGAGCATTTGGTGCAACAATGGCGAGGAAAAAAACTTCCTTTAAGCAGGCAAGACAACAGACAAGCAGGCAGCGAGTCCCAGTTCACCCGTCCGGGATGCTCGGACATACTTTGCGCGCTCCGCATCCGTGGACATCTGTGGACTTGTACCGGTTGCGCAGCCACGCTGTTTTACTTGTGGCGGAGTATTTTCATAGTGTGGTATTAGTACTTAAAGTGATGGTTCGGAGTAATTTCACCCTAGGGTCCTTTGCACCATGACCTCGAGCCAAACACCCCCCTAGAAGCTTTTTTCACCTGGGTCTAACATTGGGAGAGTTAGCGTAGAGTAGCGTTATCAGCTGAATAGCTTAGTGCAGGGCTAATGGATCCGAAGTGTCTCTTAACATTACCCCACTAATAATGCCTGAAATGATACCAAACTTCTACACTAGTACATGTAGGTTATACACTCATAAAATGATGGATTGGAAAGTTTGTAAGTACACCAGAAGTTTATAAAACTTGCCTGCTGGCTTCTGCTCTCTGCTGTTGTTGCTGCTGTTACTACCGGGCAGTAAGAGTGCTTAGGGGCCGTCTACAAATTACTACACCGAAAAGAGATGCAACAAAAATATTTATTAATTTAATGATTAAATAAGGTAATGTCTCCAAACTTACCTCAGTTATAACTTGTCTCCTGCTAGTTATTCTACAGCACTTACTTTAAAAAATAAGTTACATAAAAAAATATTTTTGTTGCATCTCTTTTCGGTGTTGTAATTTGTAGACGTCCCTAAGCACTCGTCTCACAACAGCAGCAACAACAACAGCAGAGAGCAGAAGCCAGCAGGCAAGTTTTATAAACTTCTGGTGTACTTACAAACTTTCCAGTCCATCGTTTTATGAGTGTATAACCTATTTGTACTACTGTAGACGTTTAGTATCATTATAAGTGGAGTAATTTTAAGAGACACTTCGGATCCATTAGCCCCTGCGCTAAGCTATTCAGCTGATAACTCTACTCTACGCTAACTCTCCCAATGTTAGACCCAGGTGAAAAAAGCTTCTTGAGGGGGTGTTTGGCTCAAGGTCATGGTGCAAAGGACCCTAGGGTGAAATTACTCCTAGGGTGAAATTACTCCAGAACCATCACTTTAAAGGATCTGAATACTTCCACCTCTGCAGGCTAGTCACCAGTCCATGCAGCAGAGTTTCGTTGACAATATAGTTAAGTCATTACGAGGACAATGTTAACTGCCGCTAAAACCACAAAGTATCAATTCTATTTGATGACTTTTTTACATTTGCACAATAGATGAGATACAATCTGTAAAAAAAATAATAATCTGTGAAGTCGCTATAAGGTGTATTTCTTCACTTTGACTAGCCGAGTTAATAACACTTGAATAATCACAAACTGTTGACTTCATCTAGGCTTTGACTCCCTCTTTTCTAAATAACTTCACACAGTAAATTCAAACTAATTTGACCTGACTACATAATTCATCTGACAAGTTACAGTCTCTCCTCTTTAATCCCCTCTGAAGCACAATCAACGTTCCAGTGCCTGTTTCCACAACAACAAATCTACTGCGTTTATATCGCTTTGTATTCCCAGCTGAAGTACCTAAACACGAGCTGAACCACAATCATGAATCCCAAAGTTGTACAAGTTCACGGTGCCCTTTTATGTGAAAAAGTTTTACGCACAGAGGAATAAAATGTATAGTCTATGTACAGCACATTACAGTAGACTTTATAGTCTGTATAATATATATTATGGTAGAATAATGTAGCTATAGTGTAATATATAAAGTAAAGTAGACAATAAAATGTATACAGTAATATTTTGGTAGACTGTAGTCTATAAAGTCTTAGCTGTATGTGATATTCAGCCTTTGTAAACAGCCACACATCAGCTGTTTGACTTTAAAGAGTGACTGAACTCTCATCCCATTTGAATGAGTTTATAAATTACATCTAACTTAATCACACTATCCATTTCTTCTAGTCGCCAGTCTGTAGTCCCAGTAGTTAACACCCTTGAAATATTTGACAGATCTGATTAAACACGCTCATGTTAACGTTCGAGATATGCTCGAAACAAACTACTTTGTACGAAGTACCGTTGGTCCACTACAAGGCAAGCTGCGACGAATCGTACGCAGAGAAGTTCTTACTTTGCTCACCTCGGTTTTCCAGGCCAAACGCTGCGTGAAGTAAGCATCATAGTCACATTGTTGGTTTGGGAAAGTTACAAAAATCGGAGGGGGCCTTCTATTTTTGGCATTTGGTTGCCAGTGTCTAAGTGTGACAGCCCCTAAAGCTAGTCTTCACTGCCACCATCTTCAGAAACAGATGTGTAAGCTATAATGCTATCGTAAGCCCACATGTTAGGTAGAAAACGTGCTTAAATACTAGGGCTGTGCTCGATTGAAGAAATTCTTAGTCGACTAACACTCATTCAATTGTATCGACTAATTGATTAGTTGATTTAATCGACAGATCTGTAAATCTGAGTTTCTCCACTAAGAGTCATGCTAAAAGCACCACTTTAATTCTTGTGTTTACCAGAGATGTGCTCGTACGTTTCTTTGGAAATAAGTCTTTCAGCATGAAAAAAGCATCAAACATGACTAATGGACTAAATAGATCTAAGTTGACTAAGACCAAAACGACCGATTAGTCAACTAATCGACTAAGAAGGAGCAGCCCTATTAAATACACATTAAAACATGCACAGTTTCACATATAGTAAAAAAGGTGATGCATTTAAGATGCTTGCTCCTTCACATTTATTCTCTAACATGACAACATGCATTACATTTTCCTATGGGGACATGCATAGATTAAACAAAAATACAGAGCAGCACTTAAACTCACAAAAATAAACACCACACGTTTAACTAGGAAAGAAGAACAGTACAAACATTAATATGAAGTGCCATATCTTTAAAATACATCAGCCGAAGAGGGACATACCTCCGCCTTTCGCCCTCATACACTCCGTGGCACCGTGACGAATGCCAGGGAGATTTAGGATACGTAACGGAGTCTCCAAAGGAAGTTAAAAAAGAGAATTAAAACGACAATGCGACAGGCAAAAGCAACAAGACCAAAGTTAATATTGGAGTGGAAGGAACGCTCACGGACGAAATAATACGGCCACCGTAGGAGTTAAAACGCGCTGGGAATGGGAGGGGCTAGAAAGTAATATTCAGTTGGTTGTCATATACAATTTCACCGCTAGATGGGAGAAATTCTTACACAACGTAGCTTTAAGTAGCCTTCCACACTGGACCGTACCAATTAAAAAATTGAAAGGGAACTCTTGAGCGCACAGACCTCCACTAAAGGCCACGGCCTATCTGGAATGTTAGCGAAAGTGAAAAATTGTTTGTGTATCTGCTCCGTGATTCGGATCCACTCCAAAATGTAATGGGTTCTTTCGTGGCCCATGCTACACCTTTCCACCAATGATCATGAACATCGGGCCTGTTGTTTTTCCGTAACCTTGATCTTGCTGACAGACAATCAGACAAACCAAACCGAAGACCTCCTCGGCGGAGGTAACCAGTGGAAACGTTACACCACAAAACATCTTTTTAGTAATTAATCTTTAGAACTTTTGACAGTTTTGGTTTCAGAGGTAAAGAGAGAGCTTGTGAGTAGCTGTTTACATCGAGTGAATATCACATTTATTTTAAATATGTACTGTATGTGTAGTATATATTATAAAGGACTATTAGTCTACTGTATCCACAGAATGAGACGTGGGCTGTCGCTTTCTCTGCAGTTGTAACAATGATAATCAGTGATGGAGAGGTGATGTCACCTCTGACCTCAGGTCCCCCACCCTGTACACTAACATAAACATGAGGTCATTCATTTTTTTTGTAGGATTTCTCAGCCAATCAGAAACCTGCTGCTAAAAAATATCTCTTCAGTGACGTGGTGATGAAGTGAGAATATTGGCGTTCCTCCACTTGGGAAAAGTAGTTCCTTAGTTATTTTTGCGTTCTGTATTGACAGGTGCAATATTTGAAAATCAACAATTATTATAAAAAAAAATTAAATTACATTTATATATCTGCATTTATGTCAAAACCTCAAGACTTTCAAACATCAAAATGTCATTTATTAAATATGTTTGTGTCAAAATGACATATAAAACATCTTTTCCTATTCTATTTTGCCCGGAAACGCTTCCAAAATGCTTGAGTGTCGCGTGAAAAATAGCCGTAGGTCGAGCCAAAATAAAAACGGGACGCAGGCGGCCTAACTGGTCGTTGAGATTCAACATCTTCTGAAGTTTGAGTCTGTTTACCATGTGTTAGGTGTTCCAGATCCATCAATCCCATCAATCTATTATTCGGGTGACTCACAAGTGAAGTTTTTCTGCCTGGTCCCAATTTATTTTCACCCATTCCTACAAATTGGGACCCTATTGTCTAAATTCCCTTCAGCACTTTGAGTACATTTTGCTGAGGATATATATTTTTTAAATTAAGAGTGGGGAAAATACATCTGGAACCAGCATCCCCCTCCCCCCCACCTAATTCACAGCTCTAACAAACTTCACACACAAAGCTTTTTTAGGCTTAAATTAACAGTGACCTCAGTTACTTATTACTTACCATATTACAAATTACATTTCAGCAAAAGATTGATATGCAATAAGGTTATTAATGAAGTTTATAACCATCAACCCAACATTTACTTTTGTCCGCCATGTTTCTGCGTAATATGACGTCAACTCGGCAAGTCGTGTGCCAAACTTTTCGCCGGCTTTCCGAATGTTGTTCCGACCTGATCTTTAATTTCTGAATATTCGGACACCACACGAATGCAGCAGAAGATACAACAAAGGACCAACATAGCTGCCAATGCATACCTGATGGTGTTCACCGTGGTAACACCTCAGCTTCCTGCTGATTGGCTGAGAATCCTGGCTTTCTAACCTGCGTGTGAAACCTTCCTCCTCCTGATATTCACCTGGTTATAATGGTTTAATGGTTACCTTCCTTCCTTCCTCCTTTCTATCTTCCTCTTTTTACAGTATGTTTGTAGTTTCTTCTGGAGTGAGTGGCGTGCGTGTACTTGTAGGTTTTTTTTTCTTCCCTTTTCTAAAAACTAAAGAGTACACAAATGAGAACCGATGAGCTCTGCAACACAACAGATTGTAATCTTTATAATAAACTGTCATTTATTACAAAGTTAAGACCCGTGCCTTCCTGTGTGGTTCTTAAGAGCTGTCATTAATTACAAAGTTAAGTGTGGTTCTTTCACATTAAGAGCTTTCATTTATTACAAAGTTAAGTGTGGTTCTTTCACATTAAGAGCTTTCATTTATTACAAAGTTAAGTGTGGTTCTTTCACATTAAGAGCTTTCATTTATTACAAAGTTAAGTGTGGTTCTTTCACATTAAGAGCTGTCCGTTTACTACGGACTCGGTGAGTTCATGACCTCTGATCTCGTTAAGACGCTAAAAGTTTAAAAGACAAGTTAATGAATCATGACTTTCACCACCTTAGTTTGACGACCACACACTCCTGATTAGGGGTGTGCAAATAAAATCGATTCATATTTGAATCGCAATTCAAGCTCTACCGATTCAAAATCGATTCATAGAATTCCAAAAATTGGTTCATATTTTTTATTTTTTAATTGTATGTCTACTGCAATCACATGGGAAAAGTAACTACATTTACATACTGTGAATCGTTTTTTGAATCGAGAATCGTTTTTGAATCGAAAATCGATTTCGAATTGAATCTTGAGCCTAAAAAAAATCAATATCAAATCCTGATATTTTCTGAATCGTGCACCCCTACTCCTGAATCTCTGAATAACTTCAGTGAAGAATACATAATCATTTAAATCCCTGTGGTGAAATTAGCGCTTATCTTCCTGTTGGTGCATCCTTACAGAACGGAAACCACAACATCGTAATCTCAAGATCATGGTGTGATAGCTTAGCTTAGCTTAGCTTAGCTTAGTTTAGCTTAGCTTAGCATGAAGACTGGAAACGGGAACACAGCTAGCCTGGCCCTGGGATGATGTGCTGGTGATGGTGCCAACCAAGAATATTGGATGTGTATTTTGAGACATAACCTTTCATTTTACATCACAGAGACAGTTGTTCTTAGTTCTTAGTTTATTTTATTTATTTCAGGTTTATTTAACAGGGACAATGCACACTAATAATACATATAAAAATGTACAGTGTGCCAGAATTAGCCAAAAGGCTATTTTACATCTGCCGTCTCTGGACAGATCGTACAATGTCACACCTAAAAAGATAAAAGGATTGTAATAGTACATAGAAGTTTAGTCCAATACAAATAAAATTGACTATAAATGTAAAAAGAAATGATCAAGCATATAAACAAAAACAGTTGGTCAATATCAACATCAACACCAACACACATACACACACAAGCCACACTGTCAGTCCAACAACCACATAGGCATAGCACAAGTGACACAAATTTAAGTTAAGGTGCAGCATGCAGGAATTTTATGTTTAGGTGTGTGCAACTACTATTATACTCCATACTTATCATTCTCCTTCCATTATACTGGGTATGTGAATCACTGTTTACTAATGAGAGCACGTGGCCTTGATGGTCACTGGTTCAAAGTTCAACTTCACTGTTGTTATACAACACAGGATTGCACAATGGAAAGCAGCTGTAGCCCCCTCCACACTACACACAGTTAATATGTTAGCATATATTCAAATATTTTGAATAGAAGAAGACTAGAATTACCACTGTAATAACGGTAACTGCTCCTCAGATCTCTGCAGGGTAAATCCAGACAGCTAGCTAGACTATCTGTCCAATCTGAGTTTTCTGTTGCAAAACTAAAACTGCTTTTGAACGTACTCATGTTCCACCAAAACAAGTTCCTTCCTGAGACTATTTTGCAGTGCCACAAGACGGTTGTGATTGGTTTAAAGAAATGCCAATAAACCAGAGCACGTTACTGCTGTATGGACTAGCCAGAGCCTCGCCAGCAGCACTGTGGAAGGAGACTACCGCCTCACCAACCAAGTCAAGTTTTGGTTTACATCCATGTTTGTCCAGACTCATAATATATGTAATGATGATCTTTGAAGGAATTTATTAAAAGTGTATTTTTGGGCCAAATGTATAGTTCCAGTGAGAAACATGCTGTCTTCACCTAGAGATTATTTGAACAGTGGAGAACAGAGGACTGAGAGATCTATCACGGTGCAAAAGCAATCAGCTGATCTCAATATCACCAGAACCAATGAGCTTGCGCTAGACTACTGGACAAACAACGCAGAGTTGAAGTCATGACGACAGACAATGCTTCAAATAGAAATGTTGCTGCGAGGAATAAAATACAGTGCCCTCCACAATTATTGGCACCCCTGTTTAAGATGGGGTCATGGACTTCTAAAAATTCTCCTTTTTTTTAAAACAACATATAACTCAAATGCAAAAAAAGAGAAAAATCCAACCTTTTATTTAAGTACATTACTTTGGTGGTAAAAAAAAAAAATCACACATTTAGAAAAAGAAAACTTGAAATCATGTGTTCCACAATTATTGGCACCCCTAACAATTCCGCTGAAAAATGTAATAGATTTTTTGTTTAAATATATTTTTCTGTAGTTGCTAAAGTTGGTCAGGGTATCTAGGAACTTTTAAATAGTAATTCATGACTTCCTGTTTCCCTGGGGTATAAATATGATGTGACTAGGGGTGGAGCCGAACCCGAATACGGTATTCGGAAAGGCACAAATAACGTGTTTTTTACGAATACTTATTTCGAACAAATACTTTAAAAAATATTTGTATTCGGGAACAAGAAAAACTTTATATCAAAAAGCTGTGTTTCCTCATGAGACGGCAGTGCATGCCCGGATGAGTGAGTGACGTTCAGGAGTCGGAGGAGGTGACTGACACAGGCTGCTCCACACAGCAACAGAGACGGCTCGGCTGAGCGAAAAAACACTTAACTGCATCACTATTTTTGTTGAATAGATTTTTTGTAGCTTAACTGGGTTCCGGAGGCAGTTTATAACTTTCGGGAAGCTGAGTTTGATCGGGAGATTATTCCATTACGCTGCGTTATTGACGTGTGCAGTCGGGTGATCTCATGTTCGCTCTGTTTACGTAGCTCTGTTAGCTCGGTCATTTAGACAATAGTCTGTTGACAGAGTAATGTTAACGTTCTGTTAAAAAGGTAAAATGATTGTGTAGTTGTGTCAACTTGTATGCACTTGTGGGAGTTATATGGTACGTTTAAGTTACTCTGTCTTTTGCAGACAGCAAAATGTAGGCTACAGGCTAGGCTAGTTAACCTTAGCATAGCTACCCGTCACTCATTAACTTAGCTGAAACTCCCCACATGGATTTGGGCAACCAAATAGAGATAGAGTGTGGCTGCTGCTGAGCCATCTCTCGGTCCTCCACCAGCCAAAAAAACTTGTTCTGTGTGGAAGCATTTTACAGTCATTGCTGCAGATAAAACCAAAGTGATATGTAATGTGTGCAAAAGTCAAATAAGCAGAGGCAGAGATATAAAACATCTGTCAACATCTGCTATGCATAATCACATGCACTTAAAGCATCCTCTCCTCCTGGTACTGTCTGCCAACCCCCCCACAAGCACAAATCCCCCCTCCAGCACCAAATCATCATCACAGCCATGTTCTGCCCCTGCAAGTCAGTTTCAATCACCTATATTAGCTGGCATAATTATTATAATGGATATAATTAAAGAATACTTACACTTTAACGTAAATTAGAAGTGTAATGCAAAAAAATTGTAATTTTACGCCTATTTTGAATTTTACTCGAATACAAATACAAATACTTTTCCCCCCTCAACAAATACAAATACAGATACAAATACCGGCTGCTTTGCACACCCCTAGACGTGACACAGAGTCCTAATTCTCTTACCCATTTGTCAACATGGCAAAGACAAGAGAACACACATTTCAAGTAAGGCAGATGTGTGTCGACCTTCGTAAGTCAGGCAATGGCTACAAGAAAATAGCCACTCGCCTTAACTTGCCCGTATCTACAGTCAGAGGAATCATTAAGAAGTTTAAAACAACTGGAACAGTGACAAACAAGGCTGGAAGAGGTCCCAAGTTTATCTTGCCACAACGCACAGTGAGGAGGATGGTAAGAGAAGTTGTATAGTAAGTTCACTGTCACAGAATTGCATCAAAGAGTGGCATCTTGGGGTCACGAAGTCTAAAAACAACCATCTACATGCCAACAAGCTGTTTGGGAGGCATGCAAGGAAAAAGCCTTTTCTCACTAACACTCACAAACGTAAACGTCTGGAGTTTCAACTGGGATTGTGTGCTTTGGTCAGATGAGACTAAGATTGAGCTTTTTGGCAACAAACACTCTAAGTGGGTCTGGCGTAAAACAAAAGATGAGTATGCCGAAAAGCACCTCATGCCCACCGTGAAGTATGGTGGAGGATCTGTGATGCTTTGGGGCTGTTTCTCTTCCAAAGGCCCTGGGAACCTTGTTAGGGTGCATGGCATTATGAATGCTTTGAACTACCAGGACATTTTAAATAAAAACCTGATGGCCTCTGCCAGAAAGCTGAAGATAGGTCGTCACTGGGTCTTTCAGCAGGATAATGATCCTAAACATGTGGCAAAATCTACACAAAAATGGTTCAGCAGTCACCAACTCAAGGTCCTCCCATGGCCATCTCAGTCCCCAGACCTCAACCCAATCGAAAACCTGTGGGGTGAGCTAAAGAGGAGAGTGCATGAGAGAGGACCCAGGACTCTGGATGATCTAGAAAGATTGTGCAAAGAAGAATGGTCAAAGATCCCTCTCTCTGTGTTCTCCAATCTTGTGAAATGTTATAGAAGGAGATTAAGTGCTGTCTTGTTGGCAAAAGGGGGTTGTACAAAGAATAAACATCAGGGGTGCCAATAATTGTGGGACACATGATTTCAAGTTTTTTTTTTCTAAATGTGTGATTTTTTTTTTTTACCACCAAAGTAATGTACTTAAATAAAAGGTTGGATTTTTCTCTTTTTTTGCATTTGGGTTCTATGTTGTTTAAAAAAAGGAGAATTTTTAGAAGTCCATGACCCCATCTTAAACAGGGGTGCCAATAATTGTGGAGGGAACTGTAAGTCATAGCCAGTATGACTTTTTTTTCGACTTTTTCGAGATGCAACTTCGTTTTATGTATTTTTCGACATACTATATATGACTTTTTTCAACATATTACTATGATTTGTTTGTACTTTTTTCGACATACTATACTATTTAAACATACTATACTATGACTGTTTTTTAACCCTCATGCCCTCTTTGGTCATTTTTGTACATTTTTCTCAAGTTTTTTTTTTTCATTTTGTGATCATTTTTGCTGTGTTACTTCTTATGGCATGAAATTTTGTAGGAATCCTTCTTTTCAGTTACATTTTTTAAATCCAGTGTTTTTTACTTTTACATGTCTTTTATACTTAAATGATTCATTTTGTACACTCTGGACACCTTCGAGGCAAAAATGTCCACGTCAACAAAAACTGTTATTAAATCATCATATATCAATATGTTTTTCTGTTTTTTTTTCATGAATCACTTAAACAACTTCTTACCTAATCAAAACCACCAAACATTCAATCATTTTCAGGATTTTAACCCTTTAAATGCCAGTTTATGTATTTGAAGTATATCATTATTTATAAAAAAAAAACACAAAAAATGATTTTTTTCCCATATAATGAATAATATGTAGATGGGGCTTTGGTGGTGAAGTTTTGTCGACATCCTATATTATGAATATCATATATATTATATATTATACTATACTATGACTGTTTTTTGTTTTTCATCATACTTTCTGGTACGCTGCTGCCACTGCTGAAGACGAGAGCAGACTGCGGAGTACCATCCCATCTGCTGAGAAGTTGATTTGCTGCTATCTACCGTCTCTCCAGGATCTGTAGCCTCCAGGACTCTGAGGCGGTCAGGAAAGATTCTATCCGATCCCTCTCACCCTGAAAACAATATGTTTGGATCTCTCCCCTCTGGCAGGAGGTGTCCATCAGAAACCCTCCTAACACTGGCCCCATAGCCAGTGTTAGCCTTTTTTTGGAACTTTTTCTATATACTATACTATGATTTTTTTGTACTTTTTTTGACACACTATACTATGACTTTTTTCAACATACTATACTATGAGTTTTGTCGTCATACTATACTATGACTTTTTTTCGACACACTATACTA